>JAGDQP010000034.1:25841-209515 GCA_022664845.1 Lepisma saccharinum
TTTTGTTTGTTTTTTATTTTGAAGTTACATGACAAGTTTGCATTATATCCAATTAACCCATCCACCAGCGCGAGAAAAATTTTTAAGGCTAATTTTCATGAACGCTTGTGTTGCTTGTTTGACTTGCGATTAGGGTGAGTAGCTAATTGAAACACGTGTTTTATTACGTGTTCTAAGTGTAACATGTGTTTCAATTGGCTATTCACCCAAATCGCAAGCAACGCAAACTTCCAAGGAAAGCAGCCCTTAGATTTCAGAAGCTACTAGTATTTGCCACAGACAGCACTAAAGAGAGTATCATCTCCTAAATCATAAACTTTCAAAACAAACAAAATCCAGATATAAAAATACAAGTTAGGCTAAAGAACGCTTACACGAGTTAACATATCCTCATAATAAACCAGTATCAGAAATCTCACTAATTTAAACCACAAAAATATAAATCTAGAAATTTTGCAACGAGAATATCCAAGTTACAATATCTATTTCATTATACAAAGGAGTCGGGTTTGGACAACGGTCAAAGCATATACAATATAAGCAGGTCAACTCAATATTAATTGTCTCCTGATAGCAGCGAGAATAGTGGCTATGGTGGTGGTGGTGGTGGTGGGGGAATTGATAGTGCTAGGAGTTATGAAACTCTCTATGTTGACATAATTAAATCTTTATGTTGTATAACGTTCTTTCGTAGGTAAGAAAAACCTTAGATTCTCATATGGTTACACAGGACACAGATTTTACTCTCAGTTGTAACGTGACGTTGGTGTTCGCTGCAGCCTGTGGTATATTTTCGTACAGAATTCAACTATATCTTTAATTCGCTTTCACAACGATGTAGAAAATGCATCAAAGAAACTATAAAATTGTATAAGAAAAACTTCATTATCGAAGGTATAAAATAGTTCATGGACTTATTATAACTGGCCACACTGTTAGAATATAATATTCTATGATAGTGATAGACATACCGTTGAAGCGATACTGGACTGACTACTGCCATTGATAATTTCATGAATACATGAAGCCAGGGAGCGGAGAGGACACTTAATCTCATTTGTCCACTTCCAGTCTAAACCAATATGGACCAAATTTTTGGTTCTAACTCAGTTTCTTACGCTTGATATTGCTGTGAGGTCCATTTTTATTTATGTCTTAATATGTTCAAAAAGTAACTATTATTTGCAGCATTTTCTACTATAAATTTATATATACAGAATACGGTATACTATTATATGAATAACTCAGAAATTAAGACTTAAATAAACGCCAGGGCAAATATTTAAACTCGTTTGTCCAGTTGCAGTCTAATCCAATATGGACGTTTAATCCAGTTTTATACGGTTTTTGTCGCTATGCGGCTCGTTTTTTTTTTTTTTTTTTTAATTACTGAGTTATTCATTTAATAATATATCGTACTCTGCTTATAATAGAAAATGCTGCAAATAATAGTTACTTTTTTGCAAATATTAAGACATAAATAAAAATGGACCTCACAGCAATATCAAGCGTAAGAAACTGAGTTAGAACAAAAAATTTGGCCCATATTGGTTTAGACTGGAAGTGGACAAATGAGATTAAGTGTCCTTTCCGCTCCCTGGCTTCATGTATTCATGAAATTATCAATGGTAGCATTCAGTCCATAACGCTTTTAGATATAGGTCATTGGTTAGAACTGAAAACTTGGTAGTGTCTTGGCCGGGATTTGAACCTGGGTCGCCCGATTCATAGTAAGACCGCCTGAGTCTCGGTGACTCTATTCAAACATAAATACAGAGAAAAGGTTTTAAAAAAATACGCCTATTATTTCGTCTTGAGAGAACGTTCATCAGAGAATGAAGACTTTAGATATCTATCTAACAGAAATAAATTAGCTAATGTTGTTCATATTTTTCTTACTTTTTTATATTGTTCCATTGTATTATTCAAGGCACCATTGCACATTTGCCTAGTGTGATTGAGGAAACAAGGTTAAACCTCCGTCGAGATGCTCGGTACCGGGAATCGATCCCGAGACCACCTGGTTACAAGGCAAACACGCTAATGAATATTCTGCCTCGTTGGTATAATAATTAGTGGTAATATAAGATTATAATTTTAAATATTAGCATTGAAAATTCAAAAATATTACTTGGTAGAACGGCGATACAACGAATTTCGGTTTAAAAGTTTGAGGATCCTTGTACTAAAAAACACAGAGTAAATAGTCTGGTAACAACCAATGTTATAAATTGCACAATATTTTAGTGGTCTACTTGTAGTCAAATTTTACCAGTTCTCACTTAACATTTGCCATTGTTGATAAGGAACTGACATGCACTACTTTTCCAAATTAAATAAATTATTATGATATTAAGGATTTACAAAAGACAACCCTTGTAAGAAGTATTTTGTTTTAGATTAGCATTGGGGGTCCCAAGCCCATGTGGGTTTTGGAGTCCCAAGCAACTGCCCACTGTGCCCATGCATTATAACGGCCCTGCTGATGTTCTTACTATTTACATAGGAAACTTATTTACTTTTGTCGGGGGTCCTGAAGCAGTGGGAGCCCTGGGCTACAGCTCCTTTAGCTCCCCATTAATCTAGCTCTGCATTAAACTAATGTTGATATTGTAGTCCCATTTTAACTTCTTTTAATATTTCTTTAATGGTCAATACTAATCATACCACTAATAATATTAAGGTAATGTGGGCTTGTGGGGCAATGGATGATACTTAAGGATGTACAGCAGGGATCTTTGATTGAAGATTTGTTTTACGAAAACAACAATAGTCAATGCTGCTCTTTTTATGAGAGCAAGAAAAAAATTGGAAATTTCATTTGCAACTCTTAAAAATTAAAAAGTGAATTTGGTAGGTAAGGTAATATCTCACACCATTTAACGTTATGCGCACTCCAACTGCCATCATTAGTACAAAAGAATTCCTGGAAATATCACTATGATAAAGTTAAAAATGCTATTTCATTTTTTGGTTATCCAATATAGGCTCAACAACAAGAGGCTAGGAAATATTTTGGTCATGAGTCATGTTGATAGGACGCGTTGACAACAAAGAGTCATCTCTAAAATAACTAACTCTATGGCTCATCGAACTCCCAAGCTGATCACCACAGTAACAAACGTTCGCAATTGGATTATATTCTGGACAACATCAAGTCAGTTTTCATCACGAACAGCTAATTCTCAAAGATCTAGTACTGTCCTCGCAACAACGTTCCGGTCTTCCCAATGGTCTCCTTCCATCCGGCCTTCCAACTAGCATAGAGTATAATCTTCGTTTATCCCCCATCCGACCTACATTGCCTGCCCACCTTAGTCATCGCGATTTCATTATTTTTACAACATCTGGTGAATCGTACAGTCCTTGGAGTTCTTCATTATGCAGTCTCCTCCACTCTCCAGTCATCTCGTCCCGTTTCGTCCCGTATATCTTTCTCAAACCCCAATTTTCAAACGCACGTAATATACACTATGTTCATCTGCCAGGGTCATACCCTAACTTTCCCAACCATCAAGCATTACCGACAGAATAACCGTTCTGTATATTTTCAATTTCAATTTCCTTGATATTAATCGCGATGTTAGAAGTTTTTGGACTGAATAGAAACATGCGTTGCCCGATACTATGCGGCTTTTACTTCTTCCATGACCTCATTTTTGCTTGTTACTTTGGCTCCCAAGTATTTAAATTTGTTTACTTTCTCTATGACCTCATCCCTATTTCTTATGTTTTTATTTCCTTCATTTCCTGTGTTTTGGTTTGTTATGTATTTCGTTTTATTTATGTTTATCTGTAGACCTATCTCATCGCACGCTTCTACTAAGACATCGGTTTTACTTTTTAGTGCATCTATATCGTACCCTATTAAATCTACATTATTCGCATATACAAACAGTTGATTCAAACCATTCAATGATAGTCCCTTTTTCTCCCCTTTAATTTTTAAAATCGCATATTCTAACGCAAATGTTAAACAGTAGTGGTAACAATCCGTTGCGAATCTTGAAACTATCTGGCATATTACTACCTATCCGTACTCTGCTTATTGGGTCGTTGAGACACATCTTCACTAGTTGAACCAGTTTTTTTATGAATTCCAAATTGTATCAGGATACTGTATAACTTTTCCCTTTTGATAGGATCAAATGCATTCCCAAAATTTGTCTCAAGGCGAAAATCTGGTCCAACGTGGATCTATTTGTTCTAAATCCACATTGGTGATCTCCAATTATTTCATCTACGTATACACTTAGGCGTGTTAACAGAATATTATTTAATACCTTGTAAGAAGTTGGAAGTAACGAGATTCCGCGGTAATTATTACAGTCCGATTTATCGCCTTTTTTGTAAATCGGAACTATTATTGAGGTTTTCCATTCCTTTGGGAGCTCCTCCTTTCCCCATATAGCACTTATCAATTTATGTAGTTCCTTGATTAGCGCCGTTCCTCCTGTTTTAATTAATTCGGCTGGAATATTGTCTATTCCTGGTGATTTGAAATTTTTCAATTTCTTTACCGACATTTCGACCCCGATCTCGCTAGGTTCGGGAATCCAAGGTTCTGCGGTATGGATTTCAAATTCCTCTGTTTGTTCCCCGTTGTGTACATTAAGAAGTTTGTCGAAATAACTTTTCCACACATCGACAATTTTAGTCGGATCCGCCTGAAGATCTCCACGTTCACTTCTAATCATTCCTAACCTCGGCTGGTAACCTTTTCTTAACGAGTTTACCCCTCTGTATAGGTCTCGTATGTTATTTGTCTTCCCGATTTCCTCTATCACCTGAATCTTCTGCGTCAGATATTCTCGCTTTTTGTTTCTGAACCCGCGTGTGGCGTTTCGTTTCGCATTGCTGTATTGGTTGGTATTTGCTTAGCTTTTATTACTTAGCCATCGTTGCCTTGCTTGTTTTCGTTCCTCATGAAACCTAAGGCATTCTTCATCAAACCAAAGTTTATTTTTCAGTTGTTTCTTCTCACCTACACGTTCCTTCGCTGCGCTCTTAACTCTTTCTCGAATAGCCTCCCGCATCTTACATCAATTTCATTATTAATATCATCATTATTATTACTTGAATCGACTTGGATTTCGATCCTATTTGAGAGTTCGAGTTGGTAATCTGCTTTTATGTTCGGATTATTTAATCGTTTGACTTCGAATTTCAGTTGTTTTGATCCCTTGCTTTCTCTTTTTGCGATGCATAACTTTTCCCTTACTTTTGTGATCACTAATTGATGGTCGGTGTCACCTTCCGCTCCTCTGTACGATCTAACATCCATTATGTTGGTGTGTCTTCGTCTGTCTACTAACACGTGATCGATCTGGTTGAGAGTTTTGCCGTCCGGAGATACCCATGTGTATTTGTGTATGTCTTTGTGTTCAAAGTACGTGCTCTTTAACAGCAGGTTTTTCGAAATCGCGAAAGTTATCAGTCTTTCCCCCTTGTTGTTGGTCTTTTCCTGAAGGCTGTATTTGCCTATAGTAGATCTATATTTTTCTTCCCTCCCTACCTTTGAGTTGAAATCACCCAACACAATTTTCGAATTATACTTCGGCATTCGGTCAAACAGCCTTTCTAGCTCATCATATAATATATATCTTTGTCGTTATCAGTATAGCCACCTCGGTCGGAGCATAGACGTTTAATAAAACCGTGTTACCCCATCGAGTACGTATCGTAACGTACGATAGTTTTTCGTTTACGAACTTTATATTGTGAACCGCCTGAAAAATACTGTTCTTAATGAGGAATCCTGTTCCGAAATCGTGAGACTGTTCGACCGTAGTAGAAAGTGTACTTGCCCTGTGGGATGTTATCTTGACCCTCCCAGCGAATTTCTTGTATCGCTTCTATTTCTGCCTCGTACTACTCGGTCTCGCGTACCGCCACCTTAAGAGCGCCCGTTTGGTATAACGTTCCGTATGTTCCACGATCCTATTCTAAGGTCTTTATTAATCCTGTTCTTGGAGCCCGCTGAACACAACTACTAAACTAAATTTATGGCCTGATCTTTTTCTTCGGTTGACCCTCAATTAACCTGCAAATAAGGTGGTATACCTGTAAGACCTATCTTGAATTTTTACTCACAAAATATAATCAGCTAAATTATGACGTCAAAACTCAAGTCTTTAAGCTTGCCTTACGGTTAACCTATCAACACTCACGGACCGGCCAACTACAGGAAAAAGCTTTCAAGGACCCGGAAGATGTCAGTGAACTACAGGTTTATTTCATCTTGGGTGACGCCAGCTCATCTTTATATTCTATTTGTTTTTAAATAGAAATATCAAATTTAATCTCAATTTTGAACTGTTGAATTTTGAACCGTAAGTGTTAAATAATTAAGCGTATTAGTTTACGGAGGACCAGTACCAGTCCGCGGGCCGGTTGTTGAAAATCAAATCACTGAACTAAAACCTGAATAGTCAACCGTAAACTTCATTTGAAAAGCAGTCGTAAGTATTATTCTGAACGCTTTCCAAAATTTCATTATTTTAGTAGTTGCCTTGCTGCTAGCAACAATTTACGAGTCTCTCATAATTAAAATCAACAGTAAAATTTTGTTTGACTTTATTTAAGGATTTTAGGTAACTTTGGTTCAGGGCAGGATAGGGTAGGCAAGAGGATGTTGAACGGAAGTTGGCTAGGACCTAGTTTCAAGATACCACCCCGGCAGTTTTCTGGTGTACCTGAGGAAAAAACCTGGAAAATCTCAATTAGGATCGTTCTCAGGACTTTCTGATTGCTAAACTAGTTTTCTTTCAACTGAACTACAGCCTTTCGGTAATTGATAGTACGAATAGAAGTTCTAAGCAACAGCAATTTAGTGAGGTGGTTTTGAATCTTCCACTCTGTTTCGTAAAGTGAAGTGAATAGGCAACTTCCTATGTAAGTGAAACTTATGAGCATTTACTACCAAGAAGAAATATTAGTCAAGAGTCACCAACAAATAAGTGTAGGAATCCTCGTTTAGTTCATGCAAAGCTAACATTCTCAGTTCATAAGCTCACAGCACTAAAGTTATGTATTTATTGTTTCATTTAAATCACCAACATAGGAAAAAAAGTGTAAATGGTAATCACAAATTCACGTCAAGTAAAAACACAATTCTATTTCTGAAACTTTGCATTTTTAATCTTAAACTGACAATAGGCGTTTATGCCTTGATAAACAACGTTGTGTTGTGAATTTCTTTCCTCTTTAACATTGAAATACAAAGTTATGACAACAAACGTTCTAGCTTTAAAATTCCACAATCAATGTTTGGAGAACCTTTCGCTTCAATTGCATTTATTGGAGTCTCAGATGTTTTCTGAGAGAGTTATAAAAAGGAAACAATGTTGCTATTACGCACTACGCTAGAAGTGTCCGTTACAGTAATTTTTGTGTTGAGAATATGAATCTATAAAGAAGAATTCAATCGTGAAGTGTGTAAGATCAGCTCGTAGAACTCTTAGATAGACAACTCCCACAAAAACATATTTTCATTAAACAATGAACAGATATAGAATGGTTCATATGCATCTCAAGAGCAATAACAGTTAACGAAATAATATCTGATTTACGAAATAATCTCGATTTACAATTTTGAGAATAAAGATGATTCAAACTTGTATTCGAAATTAAGAAGAGAAACAGATAAAAGCATTATCACTGATTAAGGGGCTTAACGTAGAGCTGTTCAATTTTCGATATATCGAAGAAATAGCACTATCAATATATCAAAGATGGATGATAAATTTTTCGAGTAAAGATAATAAATCGTCTTTAAATTTCTCGAGTAAACTCGATTTTTTATTCTTCGTTTAAAATCATTTGCTGATTTCTCGATTAAAATTTTCTTTTCGATCGAAATAGGTTTCCGTTTTCCTACAACAAAATTTGCTTTTATGTGATTTCACTTAAAGTAATTTCTTTTAATTTTCGATTATATTTGGAGTATTACGTTTCACATTAAGATCAGAATTCAATATTTGGTAAAAATAGTTTTATTTCTAATTACCGGGTTATCCCATAAGTAATGTCGTATGTGCGATGACCGATGCAACGACGCCATCTGACGCGCGAATAGTGAAGACGGCACGTACCATAGCTGAGAGGGCACTTGATTGTGCAGCAGCGTGTAGAAGGAGAACGGTAAACTCCACGTTTTGGAAGTGTGGCTTGTGTTTGATGATGGCAATGTCGGAGGACCACATACGGCATGTTATGCTGTATGAACTGGAACACAGACATCCAGGCAGCGCAGCAGCACGAAACATCAATGTCGTATATGGTCAGGGTGCTGTCTATATGCGAGAGTACCAGAGGTGATTCCAGAGGTTTCGGTCTGGGGAGCCTCAGCGATAAGCCACGAGAAGGGAGACCTATACAGCTAAACAACGATGCCTGTGAGCAGCGGTGGAGGCAAATCCAATGTAAACTGTTGAAGAATTGGACAGTAAACCCCATGTCAACCATTCGACCGTTCATCGTCATCTGCAGGACCTTGGGAACGTGTGGGAACTCGGAAAATGAGTACCCCATGCGTTAACGTGTCAACAGAAACCGCAAAGAGTTGACTTTTGCAGTTCCCTGCTCATGCTCACCCGTCACAGACGTGAGCCATTTCTGGACAGAATGATGACAGAGGATGAAAAGTTGGTCCTCTATCATAACATTACATGCAAACGGCAGTTGGTACCTGAAAGGGAACATAGGAACTGAACCAAAATAGGATCTCCACCCGTGCAAACTGATGTTGAGTATTTGGTGGGTGGGATATCCATGGGATAATCCATTTTGAGCTCTTGCCACGTAATCAGACCAGCAATGCAGATGTCTACTGTCAGCAGCTTGAACACCTACGGACTGCATTGTTGGAGAAACATCCTGCTCTGGCCACCCGGTGTTTTCACCAGATCTTGCACCAACAGAATACTGTCTTTTTCGCATCCTGCAAAACCACATTTCCGGAAAAACACTGTAAAATGACGTGCGATGAACAGTGACCCAGTTCTTTGTCTCCAAAGTCCAAAACCGGTGACTTCTTTCAGCGGGTGATTGAACAACTGGTTGACTGGTTGCAGAGTGTTGTTTAGTCCGATGGAGACTATTTTCCTGACTAACTGTAGTGTTGCAGATATTTTATCGTTCTTTTCGAAAATACGATACAAAAATACGACATTGCTTATGGGATAAGCTGATAAAACTAATAATATATTTTTTATATAAATTCTGTTTAGTTGTCAAATATAAATTTCTTGATCGCAATTAGCTATTAAATTTGTTTTACTCTACTATATTATCTTTCTTTGTTTGCTTCACTTGAATTTCTTCCTTTTTTTTTTTTTGTAAACTATTTTTTCTCTAAACATTAGTTTTATGGAACTTCTGTTGTTTTGAACGGTTTCGTCATACGTTTATTATTATTATTGAAAACTTCAAATTAGGATGAGCTCTGACGTTTGTCTGTTTGAACTTATATCGTTTATCTGTTGAACGTAAAGTTAAAGAAGTAACAATACTAAAGTTTGGTGAGGAGGAAGGCTCTGTAACTCAGAGAAAGATAGATTATTAAACTGTGAAAGTAGTGACTGCATTATGAGGAGGTAGTTTGCTACTTGCTAGTCCTAGATATAAAGAAGCAGCGGCAGCGGAGTCCCAAAATTTCTTTTCCCCCATTTCTATATTGATTCAAAATCTATTACTAACAAATAGAAAGGAGATTGTATTAGTACAAGTTTCGAAAATAATACAATTAATAAGTAGGCAGTCCACAATGCGGTGGGCCGTGGGAGGAACCGGTCACATCAGGCAACTGGAAAAGAACACCCCAGAAGGAAGAAACCAGCACTTAGAAAAGTAAGAAACAAGAACATGATATCAAAGAAACAACAAAATTCTTGGAAAAGAAAAAAATATTACAACTTCAAAGAATTTAATTACGGAGCCACCCACAAATAATTATGATGGAAAATAACAATTGAAGTGGAGATAAAACAATGAACATAGAAGACAAAATATGGAAGAGGGTTTGAAGACCTTAAACATTATAATATACTGTTGCCTATTATGTTAACTTGACATACAAAGTCAGATATTGGAAGTGGTTGTACTCTACTGTCTGAATTCGAAGAAGATAAAAATAGATGCCTTCTAAAAATGGAAGCTGTACAAGATCACTGCAGGGGAAAGTGTATACATTAATTCATTTCTTTAAAAGATTTATTAATGTACATAAACATAGTAGAACCAAAACAATACCTGAACATAAATTCAAACCTTAAAACAATAGACTGACCTGAAGGATAGTTATGATGAATTCGCTTCACTTACGGCTGGTGCCAATAACAGGTATTTAGCCGAAGCAAGATGGAATCAAGGGTCTACGTGGCGAATAAACTGAACAATCTGCAGATGAGTACACATTTTAAAAATTGGTTGTCAAGTAACCACTCAGGAAATCGAAATAAATACCTATATAATTTAGAAAGCATATGCAAGTGTGCTATTCATTCTTCAGTGTTAGTGCAGAACAAACACATGAGTGCGGATCGAAGGAGGAATGGTGGCATTGTACCTCGAATTGAGACAGATGCCCTTCTTGAAGTCGATTATTTTTGTTTTACTTATTTGCAATGGATTGTGCCAATTTCAAATTTTACCTCAACTTCACGTTATGTAAGCGCAAAGGATACCAACGATGTAGTTACTCCTTCTACTTTTTAGATCATGCCACGTAAGCCTACTTACCAAACAACTTCTGAAAGAAGAAAAGGGCAGAAGAAAGCCTTCAACTCGCAACAAATTACGTGCTATACAGAACCTTGCTCATATGGATTGCTAATATTATGGCATTGCCTTCAAGTCTATAGAGAATTCCTCAAACCTTTGAAATTTTTTTATGAAACCGTGAGGCAATTGAAGCAATGATCGCAAAATAACGAAAGCTTGGCACTTCTCTCAACAGCTAGTAAAATGCTGTAATCATTGGTAATATATTCTCTGGCTTTCAAGGATGTGGGATTTTTGGGTCTACTCAATTAGAATTGTATCGCAGCAAGCCAAATGCCGACCAAGAGATTTTGGTCGAGCCGCCGTCGGAGATAGATGGGACCTCGACTAGTGGTAAAGAAATAGTTGGGGGAAAGTCGGCGCCAACCCGTAAGTGGCATTTGTCGTCGGGTCATTCTCCGGGCAGCCATCGGTCCTCCAACTTACCGGCTCAGCATTCGCCCACCGATGTCGGTTCCTGGTCGTTTTTTTTTAATTCCAACGGGGCCACCCGTCGGCCCCACCGAACAAATGCCGACGTCGCCTAGCTTGTTGGGTATATCTTGAATTTCCTGTTCCGTATGAGATTAGATCAGTTTCAGGAAGTGTAAATAAAGCTAGAAATAGTGAGTGACAACTGTAGTAGTTATACTGATGACACTAGCAGCAACATTGCTGGTGGTTGGACACAAATGGTTACCAATAAGACTGAAAGATGTTAGCCTCAAATAGCGTAATTGTATAATGGTTCTACATCAGACAGCCTTTCGCATGTATCTAAAGTATCGTACCAGTTTCTGTGCTTATACCAGAGGAGAAATATATGAAACAACAAGAAAACGTTTAAGAATAAATCATACATGAAATGTCTGACACTGAAAATTGTTCTAAATATACAGTACTTTCAAACGCTAAAGTAGAGATGCGATGTCCTCTGCTGCTGGTTCAACAGATTATTCTACTTCATTATTTCGATACAAAACATTCTGCTAATAAATGACTATACACTGAGTTCTTGCTTTCTATTACATTCTTTTCTTTAGTTCACAATGGTTCGTGGTGTCCTCAAATCTTGCAACGTTAATTTAGCTCATTTCCCGACATCATACAGTGATGCAATTTTGCACAGCGACGTAAATCGGGTGACAATACTTTCATATATTTATATTAGTCCAGGCGCATTTGTAAGTTCATGGGATTTTGAATGAAGGGATGTTGCGGGTAGGTGGAATACATTCATTAGAAGGTACCTAATCATGTGGTACCAGGTGGCAAGCCGAAAACTGTGGCAGGGGACCGGGAGGGGGGGAAACAAAATGGCCGCCGGTAAAGTTCGTCTCTCTGCTTTTAACTTCTACAAATGTTAAATTAAAACGTTCGTGGTTGTGCGAATATTTTAATAACACATTAGAAATTCCATTTTAAAACAATTTGTTCCCATAGCAACGCCATATTTTAAATATGGCGTCCTTAAATCCCAAAATTAATTATTCTCGATCCCCCTTCTTTATATTCAAAGGGAAATAATTCGTAAACCGCCACAGGTAGGCGAAATAACCTTGCAGTAAACGTTGTAGGCCAGTTCAAGGGCTTTCCAACAAGGTATGTTCCATTTCTGTATCTTTAAAACTAAGGGAGCTAGACTAGTTTATGTAATGGTAGGTGTATGGCTTATGACTTTTAATGCAGGACCAGAAAGATTGGTCTGACACCTACATTTGTAAGTTCGTGAGTTTTGTGTGAAGGACTGTTGCGGGTAGGGGGAATACCTTCATTAGAAGGTACCTAATCATGTGGTACCAGGTAGTAAGCCGAAAACCGTGGCAGGGGACCGGGAGGGGGGTAACAAAATGGTCGCCGGTGAAATTTGTCTCTCTGCCTTTAAAGTGCTATCAGGGTGAGTCATATGTTCGTAGCGTTGGGTGGCCCCGCCCACTTGATGCCGGAAAACCATGCGCAACGTGCAGAACAGTTGAAGGTAGTGGTAGCAGAAAGCGTGTCACGTGTCTGTTTGATCACAACGTTAACGGTGTGTGGGAGGAACTACGCGTTGAATGCACAGTTGGCAGGGCAATGGCTGAGGAGAAACTTGTGTGTCGTGTGATTCTGCGTCATTACTGGAAAAGGGGGTTGAATGCAGCAGCAGCGGCCAAGGATATTTGTGCCGTAGAAGGTGAAGGTAATGTCCACCAGTCCACAGCTAGAAAGTGGTTTCAACGCTTTCGGTCTGGTGACACCTGTCTCGATGACATGCCCAAGAGTGGACGCCCTGTGACGACGGATATCGATGCTCTCCTGAACACTGTTGAAGGAAACCCAGGAACCAGTACCCGTCAGCTGGCAGATGAGGTTCAGACATCACAAACCAGTGTTGTTCGTCATCTGCATCAATTTGGGTTTCGCTCCAGGCAACCGAGAATGGTTCCCCATGATTTGACTCCCGCTCAAGCTCAACAACGTGTGACCCTGTGTGAAGAACTGTTTCGAAACCCAACTGACGACAGGTTTTGGAGGCGGATCATCACGACCGATGAAAAGTGGATCTTTCTTCGTTATCCTGACACCGGAAAACAATGGCATCGACCAGGTACCGAGGCGCAGCCAGTGGTTCAAACATGGCGGTTTGAAGAGAAGACAATGTTGTGTGTGTGGTGTAATTTCGAAGGTCGGTTGCACTGGGAGCTCGTTCCACATGGTCGTTCCATAGATGGGACATTGTATGCTGAACAGCTGCAACGGGTATACGACATTGTGCGCCGTCGTTATCCAGCACTGGTGAACCGAAAGCGACTGCTCCTCCAATTTGACAACTCTCCATGCCACAGGTCAAGAAGAGGCCGCCAGCACATTGCGGACATGGATGGCGTGGACATTTTACAACACACACCCTACAGTCCCGACCTTGCGCCATCTGATTTTCATCTGTTTCGTTCCATGGCACACTTCCTGCGGGGCAGACAATTCCATTCCGTGGATGATGTGACAACTGACATTACTGAATTGTTTGCTTCAAAGCCTGCAACCTGGTATCGTCAGGGGCTTGTGTCACTGGTGGAACGTTGGAGAAGGACCATACAGTGTGATGGGATGTACTTCGCCGAATAGGCTTCTGTGGTACAAGGGGAGGCGGTAGGCTTGTTCAGATCCGGACTTTTTGATATCCGAACTTCGCACTCCTTTTTCGGACTTCTAAAAAAGTCCGAATCCGCGGAACATTTTGTCGGACTATCCGAAATCAGAATCGGACTGTCCGAATCCGGACTCGGACTTTTTGTTCGGACTCGGACTGTCCGAAATCGGACTCGGACCTGCGATCGAACTTACTCACTTAAACCCTAAATGACCTATTATTTAACTACTTTAATGACAGTTATTACTAAATATATATGTCACTAGCTGATTTGCCAGCCCGTTGAAGCGGGGTGAATAAAATGTGTTTGACAACAGTCATCGGTACTGTCACCAGTACTCACTTCCGCGTGGTGGGCTGCGCTCCTAACTTCGAAAGTTTTGGGGGCTGAGCCCCTATATCATAACCAGACTCTACAGGGGCTGAGACCCCATGGTGCAAATCTTTCTCCAAACCCTCTCCGCGGGGCTGTACCCTATTGCCCGTGATTTGCCAGTTCGTGGGTGCAGTGTAAATAAAGTTAGCAACAGTAATCGGGACTGTAGCGAATACTCGCTTCCCCGTAGCGGGCTGGGCCTCCAACTTGGGGGTTTTTAGGGCTGCGAACCTTTATCGTAACCAGACTCTCCGGAGAGCTGCACCTCCATGATGCAGATTTGCACTCATGCTGTACGAGGGCCTACGCCTCATTGTGAAATTGTGCCCCATTTATTGTAACCTACTCGTGATTCAAATTTCGTTTCACTAGTTTTAGTGGTTTGGAAAATGCGTTTTGGAGCGACCAGTTTAGATGAAGATGACGAATTTTCTTCGAATATTATCGTGATCTACTCGTGATAGTACACCTTCATACCAAATTTCGTATCTTTTGCTCAAAAGGTGTGGAATATGGTTATTGAGCGGTCATTTTGAATCCAAGATGGCGACTGATACGATAACTTCCAACACGAATCTAATATCTGATCATGTGCGAAAAATAGTTCCAATCGCTCAAACCGTTTTGGCGTGATGCTCACGCAAACCTAGTCACTTTCTATTTTATATATACGTATAGAGATTGTTAAATTATGCATAGGCATATTAAAATTTATGAAAATACAATCTTATAAATGAATTGTTCACGCTTCAAAAAAACTGACAAAGCAATGTTGATTTAGTGAGTTAGTCCGTACTATTTGTAAATAAGAGTAATCTATTGATTTTAAGAGATCACTGTGTGAAGGCTGGGGGATAGAAGAGCATTTATTTTATTTCTTTATTATACCCCGCAAAAAGACCAGTGGCGTCAGTGCACTTATGATATATCGCTTGATACATCCCACCTATTTCCAAGCGTAGTTTTAACTTCATACTCTGCATACACGCAATCAGTGATTCCGCCACCCCCCGTGGGGGTGACACCCCGCAAAATCTCGATAGCACCCCGAACTTTAAAAATTTACGGTCAAAAATCGACAAAACGTGAAAACCTCCACCTATACGCTCCCAATTTTGACTTTCCACCTCAAAAACTAAAAATTTTGGCGGAATCCCTGTACGTAATTCACAGGCATCTCTACACGGTTAACATAATGTAGCTTATAAATAACACTTATATCTGATATAAAAATAAAGATATTTTAATTGTCACCTTTTTAAAAAGTTTTATTTACAACAGATGAAAAGTACTAATGTATCTCGACTTTATTTTAGCAATCTTTAAAAACATCGCCAATAGAAATTTTCTTAACCACTCACCGCACCACAGCCAAATCATCAACGAGGCAAGTCGGTCATCGGCAATTGATGACCAAAAGTAATTTTTCAGTCTTTTTAGAACATAAAAAAATATTCGTTAGAGGCAGTGGCGGTCGGCAGTGACAAAAATTTCCAATGACAAAATATGAATAAATAGCCGATTAAAGCAGCCTTCTATACTGTGGACATACCATATTGAGCTCAGTATCTTCAGGTGGACACCACTAAACAATCAGGATTCAAGTCCGGCTAGAGGCTTCTGGGTAACAAAAACTCCACAAGAACTCAACCAACTAACACACGACATTCTGCGTGATGTCTCAACCAACCAATATATATATTCATATACATTCAGGGAGAAATATAAAAACGGTTAGAGTTAAAATTGACCCGAAAGGACCAACCACTTAGGCAATACACTGCCTATATTGATTTAAAAAAATGACTACTTGCTATTAGCACAAAAAAGTGACAATATTCCAAACGAAAAGACAAGATTTCTCTATATAGGACTTAGAGCACGCAAGTTTTCCTGTCTTCTGATAATTCTACAAACCAAACCAGCCATATTCCGAGCCAGACGACTCAGAAATGCAGAGGAAAGAAAACCTCAAGAGCATGCAACATTATCCATGAACGCGCTACTAACATATGACTCACCCTGGTATAGCTTCTACAAATTTTAAATTAAAATCTTTGTGATTGTGCGAATATTTTAATAACACATTAAAAATTCCATTTTAGGACAATTTGTTGCCATAGCGACGCCATATTTTAAATATGGCTACCTTAAATCCCAAAATTATTCTCGACCCCTTTTCTTTATATTCAAAGGGAAATAACTCGTAACCTACCACAGGTAGGCGAAATAACTCTGAAATAAACGTTGTAGGCCAGCTCAAGGGCTTTCCAACGAGGTATGTTCCATTTCTGTATCTTTAAAACAAACGGAGCTAGACTAGTTCTTATGTAGAAAAGAGAGTATTCTTATGAAAATTTTAGAGAATGTCGGCAAACCTACAGAAGAGGATGAGAAACCTGTAGAAGAGATGCTGCTCCAGGAAGATGAGAATATCAGTTCAGAAAGTTGGAGAGAGAAAAAATCGGAAGTGGAAGATGACGAAAGAATAGAACTGGAAGAAATCGATTCAACAACACCCGTACTTACTAGCACTGAAGCATCAATTACACACAAATCAGCTGCTTCTTACTCTGTTGCTATTCTTGATGGTATGGCGGAACCCCAAGCGTTGATAAAGCCAGCGCATGTTAACACATGCATCGATTTGTCTACAGAATTCTGCAAAAGAATAGAGTCAACAATCTTGAAATACAAAACAAATACCTTGTTTTTTTGATAAGTATGGAAATAAGTCATTAAAATGTAAATGTGAAGAAAAGAGCAAGAGACAGCCCAACAATCGAATACAAAATATCTGACTCTGCCAATATAAAAAAATATCACTATGAGAAATCTTCTGTCCCATCCAAAAACCAAAGATGCATTCACAGCTTATATTTCAGAAAAAAATCTACTTTATGTAAGCAAGTCGGGAAAACACTTAGTTGCCAGCTGGAGAACAGAAGCAAAATCTTCAGAAGGGAAGGACATCAGTGAGTTAAAGAGACATGAAGAAGCAGATACAAAAATAATACTTCACAGTCTTTATGCAGCGTCTCAAGGGGCACAGACCATCCACATAATGTCCCAAGATACTGATGTCCTTGTTCTGTCTGTGTGGTGGTCTAGACACTTACCTGCCAATACGAAGTTTGTCACACGAGTTGGAGCAAATAAGAGTATGATAGATACTCATACTATCCGTACCTCTCTTGGATCTCTTAGAGTAGAAGCCTTACTTGGGTTCCATGCTATCTCAGGGTGTGATATTACGGGGGCATTTTCAAGGAAGTCAAAGAAGATATTTTGGAAATAATTTTACAACGCTGGAGTTGCGATGCTTGAATCTCTTGGAAATCTCGGTTCTAGTCGGTTCAATGACGATGACGAGAGGATCATTGAGAAGTTCATTTGCAATGTTTATGTGCCGAGCACTAACATTCAAGATATTGGGATACTACGATGGTGGCTATTCACGAAAAGGGACATTCAAGGCTCAGGTCTTCCTCCAACCAGAGCGGCCCTTACACCTTTCATTAAAAGAGTGCACTTCCAAGTACTGGTATGGAAAAGTGCCGGAAAACCGCATCCAAATCTACCAAGCCAATAGATTGTGGATGGGAAGAAGAGACTAGTGATGAAAAGAGGATTGTTCCTGTGATGTGCACACTACCTTGCGCTCCAGAGACTGTATTGGGGCTGATTCGCTGCGGTTGCACAATAAGTAAATGTTCTTTGGCATGAAAATGTCGATCTCAGTCCCTGCGATGTACGGAACTGTGTCTTTGTGGCGGAGATGAAGATCAGTGTGTAAACTATGACTTACGATGGGAAGATTCACAAGATGATAGTGATGAGACTCTCGATGGCTAGTCTTCATATGGCCTTTGTTCCCCCAAATAATGGAATCAATTGTTGTTATCATAAAGGAACATTATTTTCGAAACCAAATGAATCTGATTTTCAAATTCTCCAGAAACAATGTGGATAACAACAACGAATTGCCGGAACTCACAATAATAACAAGCTGAGAAAATGTGAATACCCGTGTCAGTACATGTGACAATTTACGCTTATAATAAACATTGTTAAAACTCCATGCAATAAGATACTGGTGGCTGAATCACTGAATCAAATGGTAAACAAAACAGAACATAAGTGTGACATCATAGGGAAGAAACCTTAAAAATAGAATGTAAGGAATGCTCAGGTGAGAAACCATAGGTGTGACATCGTAGGGGAGAAACCTTAGAAATAGAATGTAAGGAATGCTCAGGTGAGAAACCAACTAGTAAAGACCCACTAACCAATTGAGTGGTTTTTTATAGTGACCGACTGGGTCGGATAGACAACGAGTTGATAAAGAAATAAAAGTAAATAAACGAAATAAATAAAATAAATCAAACACCAAGGAATATAAACAATGGTATTGACAGATTAGTTAAATAAAAAATCTCACAAGAAAATGTATTTTTTCTTTATGTGGTTTCTCTTTTAAATCCAAAAATGTGTAACTCGAGGGTATATTTCTAAACTAATTGTATCACAGAGCATCATATAGGATAGATTAGGTAAATGTAAAGCCAAAGTTACTTGTTTATGTTGTGCTTTCGTTACACCCCTCTTTTCAGTCCCCTCAAGAAACGCATAGTTTAAAAACAAATAAAGCAAAGATGACGATGATGATAGCCCAATTCTGATTTATATTTTACACGCCCAACCCTAAAAGAGACGCTCTGAGTCCTTTAAAAAATCAGTAAGCTTAAGCTTGGGATATTGAATTTCCACCTTTCACAGCGTCTTTCACCAATCTTTCTGCCCCTGTATTAAAAACCAAAAAGTACTACATCTACCATTCTCATTTTAAATGTCTTGAATTGTATTCAGGATACTTTCGCCTACATGTAGCATTTTAAAAGTTATTTCCCTTTGAATATATAAAAAGAAGGGGATCGAGAATAATTAATTTTGGGATTTAAGGACGCCATATTTTAAATATGACGTAACTATGGTAACAAATTGTCCTAAAATGGAATTTCTAATGTGTTATTAAAATATTCGCACAACCACGAACGTTTTAATTTAAAATTTGTAGAAGTTATAACACTTTAAAAGCAGAGAGACGAACTTTACCGGCGGCCATTTTGTTTCCCCCCTCCCGGTCCCCTGCCACAGTTTTCGGCTTGCCACCTGGTACCACATGATTAGGTACCTTCTAATGAAGGTATTCCACCTACCCGCAACATCCCTTCACTCAAAATCCCACGGACTAGGAAATATTGACATATGCTCCTGGACTATATGTTTTAAAAGCATATTTAAATATTTTTTTAATATGGACTCTTTATCCTAAAATAATTGTAGCCTGCAACGCTACTGGGTTACACTGCTTGCAGAACACTTCAGGATTTGGGTTACAAAACACCTTGAGAAAATGTATCCTAACACCGAAATAACTCGAAAAACATTAATAAAAAAAAACTTCTAAAAGACATACTTTTCTTAAACAATTCGTACTAAAAAGTAAAAAAATATTAATTTTGTTTATGCATAACTAAAAACAAAAGGTGCGCCAATTCAAGAATCTATAAAGTGACTGTATATAGTACCGCGTTCCATACTTTTCTTTTTAGCCATGCATAAAGAAAATTATTTTTATGTCTAATTCAATTTCCGCATTGACGTTTCTCGGGATGAGTTTGATTAGACTAAGATTTGCATCACTGTCCTAAGGCCAAAATCTGTTAAAGCAGTGACTCCCAACCTAGGATCCGCGTACCCTAGAAGCATTCTATAGGGCATTCTACAAGAAAACGTAATTTATATATTTATAAATTATTTTACTCCTAGCAACACACAACCGAATAGGAAGTACAGTACTTATTTTTATAGCCTAAAGTAAGTGATTTTCATTGACATTTTTTCACTATTCTCACTTTTGTACATTACTCTTGTGTGAGTGTGTTTATTTGTTTTTCATGATATGCATAGTGGAGTACAGCTTGTAATAAATTATGATTGGCTACGTGATTTAGAAATGGTTAGAAACTGCTGTGTTAGAGGATCATAGAAAGTAATTTTGTCAGGGTCCTGTAAAAATTTGCAGATACTAACATTACTCAACGTAGCAAGAAAGGCAAAGTTCTACACACACTTCTAAAAGTAGATGAATCCAAGGAATAGCTCTTTTACATTTTAAAACGGAATATATGTTGATTATGTCTTTTTAATATTAAAATCTCTTTTGATGTTGATTCTGTTAACAGTCGACTTAAAGTAAATTTTGAAAATGTTTTCTCCAAAATGTTTAAAACAAAAATCTGTGTTTAAAACTTTCGTTTAAAGCATTTTATTTTAAATATACAGAAGAGCACTAATTCTTGTAAAATGATTCTGTGTATGTTCTATATTCTGAAATCAAGTACATGAGAGTATATCTCAATGTGAATATGCACCTCACACCATACATAGATAACTTTATGCATGGTTGTTTCCATCCATTTCTTCATTTGATAAGACTTGCATCAACCATTTCTAAGATCGTTTCCTTGTTCTTTCTCGAAAATCTTCTCGGGATTTGCAAGAGCAGGCATTTCATCAAATGTTCTTGCAAATGATTTTCATTGAATGAAACTTGAACGCAGGGACATAACCCCCCCCCTCCCCGCCCAAAAGAGAGCTTTGTAGGAAATTAGTACAACTCTACATTTCATGTCCAGACACATCTTGGACCCCTCCCAAAATTAACTTCTGATGCCTGATGAAATACACACAGAATGCACATGATTATGCCTAAAATGGTACTAATTTGACATAAAAATCGAAATTTCGGAGGAAGACCTGACTCCCTACATCACTGCACTGCTTGGACAATAAGTTTTAAAAATGATGAGAAAGGGATCTTTTTTTAATTATTATTTTATGTATGCTTTGAGTTTTTTACATGTATGCTTAATATATGCTTGTGCTTCAAACACTTCAAGGGACAAAATACAATGTTAGGACTAAAAGAATTGCATCCATTAAATCCCTGAGGATATTCTACAAGCAAAGGAGTCTTCATATTTTGTTGAAAAACATTCCATTTCCGGAATAATAATCGACCATGAATGGAATTAACTTGTTGCCATTTTAAATCAAAATTCCGACTAAACGAAAAGGGCTACAAAGCAAAAATTCTGTTCAATTGTTTGGCACTTTTCCATATCATTAAATTACTATTCAATTTACTATAATTTTCCATATGATATTTAGGATATGGATGGGTGCATAACTTTTGATGCAAAACTTCGTCTTTCTCCGCACAAGGTTTGCAGTAGCGCGACCGTTGAAGTTTCAAGAAGCAGCTAGAACTGGGAAGGTTACGTCGTTTGAGAGACCAGATCGCTGGAAACACCAGTTCAAAGCAACTACATTCTTTCGTTCATTTAGTTGGCAATCGAAAATAACGCCTATATCCGCACAATGGCCTTGGTTCGCTGTGTTTACTAATAAACATTGTAATTACTATTCATAATCTAATAAACAAATGTGAGTATCTCTAATAATTATAAAAGCAGCAAGCTTTCACCTATGAAAATCTAACTAAATGTATTCATTTTTCATATCCCCTGGCGCACATCCCGCGACCCCAAGGTTGAGGAACATTGGTCCAGAATAACTTTTCAAATTTTATTGTGTGTTATGTTTGTTACTAAAAGGAAGTTTGGCCAGAAAACGACATTTCACTAGCAAAAGCGTGGATGAAATATCTAGAAACTGTTTCTTAAATATGATTTTAGGATTTAAAATCGCCATTAAACTGTATATCATAGTTATATGTAGTTGTATTGTAAATTATACAATGAAAAAAATATATTTAACCGCCTTTAAAATTAAAACTATCGTTTTAGGAACATTGTAACAACAATCGTAAAATTATGGCGAAAGGAAAGGTTTTAAACTCAAATTCGATTTTGCATTGCCTTCTGTTGAGTCACAATTGAATCGGTAGTTGGAAGAAGGATATAAACGCCAAAAATGAAGAAGTCATGTTTTTGCGTGAAACGTTTCTTGTTGAACAGATCAGCGTTCGATTTGTGCTATTTCCAGAGAGGGGGGAAGAATTAGTGAGACTTAGTAGAGTACCGTGCTTTTGGATGATCCATATCCCAGGCTAGAGGTACATCACAGGAAACAGAGCCAGAGGGGGAAATCCCAAGCATCCCCCGTTACAAATCGAGCACTGGAATAGATACACAACGCCAGTTCGAAATAAGAAATTGTTTGTACGATAGCCAATACCTTCTTGTCTCTGACGATGTGAATCTATCCATTGAGAGACTTTTGGCACTAAGAAACGACTTCCGTCGTTTTGGCCTTTATTTCCTCCTCCAATTACCGATTCAGTTTTGATCTGATATTTTCAAAAGCCCAGGTTAAGTAAGACTGCTTTTGTTTGCTTTTATCTGTAGAACATCCTCAGGGATTTTATTGGTTGAATTCTGTAGTACCTTCAGTGTAGAAACTAATGATGAAAACAAGGAAAAGTTATCTTTTTTAAACGGAAGTCATATCAAAAACCACATAGTCTGTGTTCTTGGTATTTCCTTGAACAGTAATCGTATCGTTAAATAAATATCTTCTCTGGAAAGGAAATTAAGACTGTGATTTCAGTGTGCTGTATAATTACTGGTCTTCGCACCCAGTACTAACGTTGGCTTTACTTTTGGAAAATCAATGTTTGTAATGCCTATGTAGATGCAATTTAGAGTATAAAAGGAATAGCCCAGCAATAGTTAAACTTTACAGAAAATTGTAGCATAATTTATTTCTGAACTGACCCACGATAATGGACCTAAATCTTTCGCATAACAAAGAAAACTGTAAGATCAGCAAGAGAGAAGGCCAAGTTCCCGTAGTCCAGTGCATATTGTTGGGGACTCCGGATAGGCACTTGAGAGGCACGCGAGATTGAGGCTTGCTGCCATGCATCGTGGTAGGTTTTGTACAGTTTGCTTGGTTTCATCAGGCGAATGCCGGGATGGTACCTTCATTTAAACCGTCTCCTTCCCATCTCTTTCCCTAGAAAATTTCGTCGAAGGACGTCATCGCACAGATTTGAGATCGGCTTAGACCATAGCTGCTCTTCCTGTTTATAATGCGCATTGAGTTGAACCAATTGAGGGAGAAGAAAGTATTACCCCGTCATTTTACTTGTGACGCTGAAACAAAGCCTCTGGGAAAACGCAAGTAACAAACAACGTCAGCGACTCGACTTCTCCAGTGCCACTTCACCATGCCCGTTGGTTTGAATAGCATCCAAAAGGTTCACGTAAATAGTATCTGTGGTTACCTCAGTCCGAGGGAATAAGTGCAATGCAAATGTTCGTGAGAGTGAGAAGCTGTAATAGTATGCGAATAGAGTAAAAAAAAAAGGTGCTCTCATACAAATGTCCCAGTTTTAAAGAGATTTTTATGCGCCCTTTTTCCTGTTCTCCAGGTTTCCTCCCCTCCCCTTCCCTCCAGCATTAGAACACTTGGAAGAAAAAAGATACAGAATATTTAGATTCAATGCATTACGACATTCTTTTTTTTTCTTTTATTTTCTTTTGTAGGATGATGAAGTGGATAATGTTGTGCTTTGAAGAATTTCCGCATTGTTCTGCAAAGATGATCGTCCAGAGCCACGTCCACCACAACAGCGATCAGGTTCTTCTTGTATGGGAAGTAAAGCAAGAACCATGGACTTCCTCCATATCTTGACAATTGCGGTCATTAACAGCTTAACGCTTCACAGCTGTTGTTTCGGGTTTTTTCTTTGCTTTTTACTTCTCATCCACATTGTCTACGCCAGCAGAGTGACCAATGTTTAAAGAAAACAACAATAACAGTTCATCACTTTTCATCGACGGATATGTCATTCAGTGCTAGTGGGAGAATTGATTCATTGACGGAGCGTGTGACTGAGTGATAAGCAGATGAATATAAAGTGCAGACTCTTGTAAGAGTGGTCCATTTTTGCTACACGTTCTTGTTCGCGTAAAGATTACACACTTAACACTACGAAACATAGTTTTCTCCATTTTAGTGTTTTTGTTGTGGTTGAGTGCGACGACTGAATTATGATTGGTTCCCGTAGTGTAATGCAAAAGAGTTAAGCGAGAGATCTGATTTGTTGACACTGTTGCTTAATAAAAACGAAAGAAAAAGAATCAACCTTTGTGGAGGGAGAGCGGAACAACTAACGAATCGTTCCTTCAATGCGTGACGTCACACGGCACTATACTTCTCCAGTGTATGTTCGTGCCTTATGCGTAACGTGGATGGATGTATTGCATGTGTGATTGTGTGTGCGTGTGTGTGTGAGCGCGGGTGCCTGAACATGTGTATAGTAAAGAGTAGAGCTCTGATATAATACATAACATAGACACAAACTTTTATGGAAGTCGTGGTTACTGTCTGTATGGACAAGTGTGGAGAAATCAAATTATAAACCATCAAGCGTTTTTTGTCACTGTTATGAGAAGTTAAAGAAGTTGCATTCATTTTGAGCATAATACCGGCTCGTATGGTGCTTTCTTCAATCTATTTAATTGATTTGTTTACACGGATATAAAGAAAAGGAAAACGGAATTCAATCGACCATGATGTCCAAAAAAGAATGGTTTGCGCTACTAATTTTCTTCCTGACCTATCTGCTTATCGGTGGAGGAATATTTCTCCATATCGAATCGGAAAATGAGCGAGAAGTAAGGAGTGCATTAAAAAGGGAGCGAGTGGAAATAGCAGGTAAGTTCAGTAATTTATGCTTTCTTAAGTTTAAATATTCTTAAAAGCATTTTACTCATATTTCACTTAACAGAGACATTTATTTATAGATACTGATTATACTCTAGGTTATCTTACGCTGTGCACTCTTGGTTATTGAATATCGCTCATTTATAACGCCTCTTAATGTGACGTGCCCTTTCTAAAATAACCGATTGAATTATACATTAAATTAAACATAAGTTGCCAGTAAACCTTCTCGGCCCTTACGCCCACTCTTTTCCCAAAATATTAGAATGCCCAAAATCAGGATAAAGATAGCCTTTAGAATAGAATTCAACAGGCCAAATACATCGTCCGGCGTGCTACGAAAGATATTGATGGATATACATTTCTACGTAATTGGTAGAAAATTCATAATCAGTACTTTTGAAATACAAGATAATTTCATTTTTAAATTAATCTTAATTTCTTTAGACTATTTTTTTTTACGAAAACTACTCCATGTTCTTAAAGAAGTTCATTCATAATGTGTATTTAATTTCGGAGAATATAGGTAAGTAGAGGATTCTACATTAAAATGTCAGGTTATAAGCTACGCAATATATTCACTCATTTAATACCTAAGCCCTGTGCTTTAGTGGACTTTCTTCCCATTTTACTTGCACCTTCTCGAACGTGTTTCACATTCTCGAGGATATTTCTGCAAATTTAATTTATATTAAGTTATTTAATCTTCATGACGTCTTTCTTTGTTAAAAGTGAATTGCGAAGAACTTGGAGACTTATGGTGGAGTTCTGCAATCCAGCTATCGTAGGGGGGAAATGAATGATTGGGAAGGGAAAGTTTCAGTGGCGAGAGGCATCGCATGTAAACCCGTACTCAACTCGAACCAAACTCGACAGTGGTTCAGACCCCTTAAAAGCTCAATTAGGACGAAAATCACAACTGAAAGGGTTCAGTTTCCCATAAATTGATTTTCAGTGTTTTTATCGCATGTGCTCTCACACAGGATTCGACAATCCTAGTTTCTAATAAATTGACGGCTTTCAATTCATACTCGCCCTAAACCCAAAAACTTAAAAATTGTTTAAAATTCCAGCCAGCAATAAACGCTAATACAATGAATAAAATAAGATACAAGAATATCTTCAAGGGTGATGGTGTAATCAAAATTAGATTTTTATCATAGACTAACGCCTACGGCTATAGCACTGTGACAAAGACAGCATTTTCGAAAAGCTGTCAGTTAAAACATACACAAAAAATATATCATTGGACTTCGAGGGAATCAAACCCTGGTCTTTCTCCTGTCGGGTGATTCCTCAAGGTCTCATCCAAGAATAACTTGACAACGTTCTAATTGCATAAGTGAGCTTTGCAAACACTGGTTTTGTTAATCCGTTACAAATCTGAGAACTGTCTCCCTCCAAACGTATTTTCCGCCGAAAGAAATTGGAGTATGCGGCGACAAACGCTTCTGTTTGTTTTAGGTAGTCCCGGCATTCGTCTGGCGGGTCCGAGAAAACTTCTATCAGCATTCATAGATTGACTTGAACCTGTGCTCCGAAGTGCTTAGAAAGGACTTATTCCTACTGCACGATTTTAATCAAATCAAATAAAAATCTGAGACGAAACTTTCAGACTTAGTGGAGTGTACGAATTTTATAGCTATTAGATGAGGGGTAGAACAATTGCCGCAAGAGAGAGAGAGTATTTTTACCAGACCCTAAAAGGTTTTTTTTTTTTTTCGTAAGTCTCTCTGTAACGCAGCAGTCTGAACCAAAGCAGGAAGAGAGAAAGTGATTTCATATTTAACCTCAGTGGCCCCAAATTTCGGCGGTGAAGGGGCAAATTGGCATAACTAAAAAAAAAAAGTAACGGATGACCACCACCCATCGGATGCCAATTTTCTCTATCAACTGGTCGTTTTAAATCTGGTAGCTTGAAAACCGGCAGATCCTTTTCATTTGATTAGCTTTCTGCGCTTAAAGAACTCCTTTTTTCTCCACAAGCACTTCAGTACATGGTCGTCGTAAATTCATGTGTTGTTTCTCTTCTCCTTTCCGTTCGTATTTAACCTTCGCCTATTTGTATTCAGTTCGTTCAAATTTCGCTCTCCACATTTCTCTCTGAACGGTAGCGGAATCACCTGAGTGATCTACTAATTAAGATAGCAGCGAAATGACAAAGTTCTATGCCGTTGCAATGCATCAGTT
Organism: Lepisma saccharinum; assembly: GCA_022664845.1. NCBI lineage: Eukaryota > Metazoa > Arthropoda > Insecta > Zygentoma > Lepismatidae > Lepisma > Lepisma saccharinum. The sequence continues at coordinate 53,060 of JAGDQP010000034.1, forward strand.
CCGCCAAAGGCCAGAGACCAATTGAAGCGTTGATAAAAAAAACAAAGAAGAGCAAAACTTAACTTCATTCTAAAACTAGTTCATTCAAAAAGTGGGGAAATTCCAAGATTCGAACAATTCATAGATCTATGGGCAGTCTTTAGAATTCCCATGCTTTCTTCCATAACTTGTCGATTTTTGCTATCAACCCTTCAATGGAATGGGTTAGACGAAAATGATCAACATTCAACTTTTGGACCAGATAGAGCTGAGATAAACTTTCTTTAGTCTGTAAGAGTTTAATCACTTCTGACTAGAAAAGGGTATTTTAAGGGGCATAAAATTTAGGTGCATTTTTGAATAAAATGAAAAACTAAAATATTCTTCTTAGTTGAACCCACAAAGATTCATGTTCCTAACGCATGAACTTCTTTTCCACAAAGCACTAATGGAAAATTTTGAGTACGATGAACAGAATAAAAAGTTAATTTTCAAAGACCGGGAATCATGGACGGATTTATGCGGGGCATAGGTGGCATTGCCCCCCCTCCTCCCAGTCATTTCAAAATAACTAAATGTTTCATTCAAAACGATAGCTTTTAAAGTAATTGCTCCCCTCCCCCCACAGGTCTCACTCGTGCCCTCCAGTGTATCTGTCCTAAATCCACCCATGCCGGGAATAGGTTATATTAGGTTAATAATAGGTTATAACATTATCGAAATCCAGAAGTTAATAATGCGTTTTTGTTTTAAGACCTAGTTTTCGTTACTTTTTTTTTTTTTAGACACGATTTCCAGATCTTTTTGTTCAGACAGAGATTTTGACCTTTGCAATGAAACTTTTTTTTTTTTTTAGAAAAAAAAAACAGGGACGGAAAATTGCTGAAAAACAACGCTTTCAGCGAAAATTTTGAGGTTCAACCAAAATTTAAGAAAACCAGAAATTGATCTTTGAATAAACATCGAAGTTTGATAGAAATTCGAAAAGTAGGCCTTTCATCGGAAACCGTAAAGCTGAAATTTATTACGAACCGAAATTAGATTCAGGAAAACGGAAACTGGGTTTTGAACAGAAACGGGATTTCAAACAAATCCAAAAACTGAGTTTCGAACCAGGAATGATATTCTGTGAAAGAAAATGAAAAGAAGTGTTTCAAAATACAGAAAACCTCGTTTTTGTGGCCATCGCTTAGTTTCGAATATAAACTTGCACTCGCTGAAAAGGCTTTTTCTGGTTTTGATTTTTAATATATTGTCTGAATCAGAGGTTCAGTACAGATTAAAAAGAAACATTTTTCATTGCACTTTCTGGTAAGTTTTCTATTTAGATCTCTAAAGCTTAACGTTTTTGTAACCTTATAAGTTTGAGATGAACGATGGACATGTCTCGTTTACCTGACATGCTTCTAGTAAAAACTTGTCTTGCTGTTTGAATTTTTTATTTTTTATTTATTATCATCATCCTAAATTCCGAAGATAATATTTCAACACGCTGAGCAATTAATTTACTAAATAGTATTCGCAACCTTTTTGCAATTTTTTTGCACATATATCTATCTATCTGTGTAAGAATTACAATTACAAATGTCTAAAACAAAGTTTTCCAATGTTCTCTTTCGACTTTCCGAATTCTTGCGGTTATGGAATGTTTTGCGTTTTGCTGGCAGCCATTCCATGGAACGTGTCATTTGAAGAAGGGAAACATTCCCATTTCCGCAGTAACGGAGTTCGATAGCCAGTCTCTACACGTCGAGAGATGCGTGGAGTGCAAGAAAGAAGAAATACATTTGAGTAGTGTAGAAGCAGGATTCATTACGACAGTCATAAAAGCACAAAACCTAACAACAAATTATTGTCTCAGCTGGATGTTTTCCTTGGATGGTCTCGGTATCTGTTACAATGGACTGCTTGCGTTCCTCAAATGACACGTTCAATTCGTCTGGGTATCTTTCAATGTTGAAACGATTTTGAAGAATTAGACGTTCCATGGAGACGTATTATTAAATATAGTGAATCACTCGGTTACAATATTGATAAATTTACATTCGCGAAAGATATTTTTAAAAATAGAAACTTATTCCTCACAACATTCCATCAGTAAAAAAAAGAAAGAAACGTTTTTTTAATAATCTTGCGAAGACAAAGTTCAACTTCGGAAATAATTACTCGTCATCACTGTCGAAATTTTGACAATTTCTTAAGAAGATTATGAAGCGGAAGACGATCGAAAGTTACAGTTCTGGTCATCTGTTGCCACCGCGTTTCCACATAATTTTGTTGTTATTAAATTTACCTTGATTCCAAGACAGAACAAGAAAACTTTAAATTTTGGAGGACGGGTAAGTTGGGTTGCATAGCAAAAGGCGATTTTCTCTACAAACCAAATTTCGACATAGAAGTATAGAAACTGTGGACAAAATATCTTTTTAAAAAATGTAAATGATTCAAGGTTTCAAAATGACCATAACATAATACATTATTTATCATATTCAAAGCATAATTTTTAAAATTTAAATTTAATTTATTTTTAAATTTCATTTTTAAGGCCTTAAGGCAGCTTTGTCTCAGGCTGGATGGATGATGATTGATGATGTAGTGGAATGAATAAAGTGGGAGGAAACGGGAGAGCCCCGAGGTAACCCACGCACACCACAAAGCCCACATGGGATGAGCAGGGATCGAATCGACGACCCCTAGCATCAGAGGTGAGCGCTCCACCATTTAGACACAGCGCATAATTTTGAAAGAAAAAATATTATAATTTTGAAAATATTTTAAAATTTTCAATTGTCAAAATCCATTCTTTTGTTTTAATGTTATTGTAAGAATATTGTTGTTGATTTGACAGTTATAAAATGATATGGGAAAATAACCACATTGTGAACTTAATTTTGACTTTCCTACAAATTTTGTTCCCAGTGTTTATTAACACACTTTGTTTATTCTTATCCGAGAATTCATCAACAAATTTTTAAGTCAAATTCTCTTATACCATGTATCGCCTGAGAGATGCCTGAGCAAATAAACGAACAATGAATTCTACAGAAAATAAATTCTCTGAAGACTGGCCCAGTGTATTTAGTAATTTTCTTCAGGATTGGGGGTCTGGAGTTGATCTGGGATACAAATCGAGTACTCCTAGACTTACATTGATCTCATATTGAAATAGAAAATTGAGGACCTCAAAAGCAAACGGCAAAGCATTGTTTAAAGATTCAATGAATCTCGATCTTTGTTAGTTCTGTATGCAATTTTAGGCTTTTCTACACATTATACTGTCATGCATCTTTGTACAAAATATTAAAATTTATCGTCACATAATTTCCTGTCATATATAAAGCATGGACTTAGTTTTTTAATGTTGTGCATCGAGGCTCAGTTAAATTAGAAAATAACATGGAAACCCAGAACATTCTAATTGGAAGTGCGGCACCTTCACTTGGGGTGGAATGCAGGAAGCCAAATGAGCTGTCACGCAGAGCCAATTTAATGTACCAAAGTTCACATTTTAGCAGCAACATTATTCTCATGCAGTTATACATACATCACGAGTTCGTCTATAATATATATGAAGAAAAGGATACTGCTCTGATGCGACTGGTATAAAATTCGTATGTAAAATAGCCATAACAAACGAACAAATTTCATTTCTAAATTATCTAATAAAATTTCCAACTTGACCTAATCATTTTCATATTTATAAATACTTAATTTGGATACAGCAATAATTTGGATAATTTCTCTCCACCAAAATAAGTTCTGTTTTTCATGGAATCTAATTATAGTAATGATAAGAGTAATTGTGTCATTAATTTCCGTGTCAGTCAGTGTTTCTTAATTTCCTAAAAAAAAATGTTTGAAATGCGTTGAATCCCTTTCTGTAATGACATATTTAAATATGAAATCGTTTCACAGGCATTAATACAATACATTTGACATATTCATAGCTCAGTCACAAACGTAGGTTGAGTAAAATTTGATACGTATGTCAGGGGTCTCAACACTTTCTTTTTCAAATAGTAATATTATTTTGCAAGTTGTATTTCGTACCGTACCAAGAAATTTAATACAAAATAGTGAGTATATGTGTGTATAATATTCAAGTTTTTTTTTTTCTGTCTTAAATTATTTGTTTTAGATCCAATGTAGAATATAGTAACTGTAATTTTGGATTTGCTTCGGGACCAGTCAATATCCCTACGCTGGTCGTAAGTGGGAGACCCCTGGTATATGTCATAGTGACCTTTTACAAATATATTGTTAGGAAACCATTTTCAGGGTATATTCAATTTTCATTGGTTTTCTCAAAATTTGCTCAACTAGACTTGCGTAGTGAATTGATTTGTTAGACGGTTTCAACTTTGCCCTGCTACAAAGGTATCGGCGGATGAATACAATATAATATATTCGTCAGGTTTCATTGAATGCAGCATGAACGAACCTATATTGCTGGTATGAGCAGTCTGCTGGCAATGTGAAACCCAGGATTTAATTTCATGCCAATTCAATGGCATGCTATAACATCAGTTGTCTTTTAGTTTTGAACTTGTGTAAATGATGAAGAAAGAAAAACAGGTTGCAAGCAATTTCATGGTATTTTAATGTTTTATTACGTTGAAAATTGCGTAGATGGTGCTGAGACAATTTTTAATTAAGGTGTTAGCTGCTGACGTTTTCTGCCTGTTAGAGCGCGCCGAGAAAACAATTCCTGCAAAATTCGCAAAATTCATAGCTACTTGTTTTCTTCTCTTTCGATGCTTGCGTTTAGGTGAGGCTAAATTAAAACAGAAAAACTGGTTTTGCATTCAAGTACAAAGAAAGTATCAGTTAATTGTCCTACAGAGATTCTGCCCTTGTTTTTCCTCAAGAACGAGTTTCACTGTTCAACTTCGTACCAGTCGAAGTACAGAAGAACATTGGTCACTTACTGCAAGTCTATGTTTGAATGTACTGTATTTATCTTTTGGGAGAATCAGAAAATTATATGGTATTTCTTCTAGTTCAGAAAGGAAATAAAAATCCTTCCTTCCCATGACCCCGTTTATCCTTTCAACCTTCGAAGCGGTTATAGCGAAGACTACCACCCAGTTACCGCAGGCACGAAACATGGATTTACCAAGGGGTCCAAGGGATTTTGTCAGGGTTTCGATACGGTTCTTTCTCTTCATCTGAGGAAATCAGATTTCCTCAGAAAACAGGTTCTATTTTAATTAGAGAAGCAAAAGAAATCAATAATCATAGTCACCAGCCAATAGTGACAGGTCTTTCAGAGCTGTTCTTCCTCTTCCTCCTTTTCCTTTCACCATGCCTAAATCACATTCTTCAATGGTCAGTTTCTTCGTAATTAATGTCCTAATCAGATTCTTTATAATCTTAAAAATTGCTATTATCTCATTCTTTCCCAGTATTTTTCATTACGTAATATTTGTAAACTCGCGGTTTTTCTATTCTCCTGTGGATGTACATTCGGAAGGCTTCTATTATATCATTCTTTCCTAAAGTTATGTTCCATAGAGCCATACAAAGTATTTAATCAATCTTGTCTTCAATTCTTTCTCGGTCCATTCATTTTTTTCTTCATGCATCCCATTTTTCGCTTTCGCTATTTTCCCTTTATTTCATCTCACTCCATATTCTCGTTTGTAATTTTTGTCAATTAGTTGCTGCTTGCCTGCTCTATGTTTTCTTGTTTTCTCTCATCTTCTCAGTTACCAAACTCTTCGTTTTCCTAGTGTTTGTCCCCAACTCTCCACAGTTTTGCGTACATCTCCCAATATCTTCTCAGCCTTTGCAAGAACTATTTGAAAATTTAATCTATTTTATTTTTTCCCTGCAACAGTAATTCGTACGTTATCACTGAATCTACTTTCTCTTCTAAATGAATAGGCAAGAGTATACAAGGATATATATGAGTAACTATCCATGTAATGTATATAGCTCATACGTAATGGAACTAAAACTCCTCCTCAATAATGAAATTTATTCTCAGATAGGCTGGTAAAAGGTTTGAGAGAGGATGACGGAAGGGTATTTAGTCTTTGTTGGTACCATCCAGGCATTTGTCTGTTGTGAGTGAGGAAAACCCCTTCAAAAATCTCAGTCAGGATCGTTTCCAGCCTCTCCTGACTGCTGAGCCAACGCTCTATCAGTTGTTAAAGCTCACGCTTTGTGTATGAGCTGCTCTGGGTTTGATGCCCGATGCGCTTTCAGAATTTCAATATTAAACCAACATCGTGATGCCAACTGGGAAGCTTCTCGAAATGATGGATTTAGATCATGCAAAGGGGTAACATTTTTAAAAATTCGAGTTAAGCTCATCTTTTATATATGAGAAAAAATATTTATATTTTGTACAAAGACACATGAAGGCGTAATGTGTTCAATTATTCAGAAGGAAAACTTTAAAATTATTGAACCCAGAATTGAATAGTCATTCAAAGTTTGAATTCTTTTGTCTCTTTGATGAACTTTTTTTTTGGACCATTTTCGGCCCGTCCCGATACGAGCCCAGTGCTTTATAAACTCCACGAATATCCATGCCTCAGGTGGGATTCTAACACTAAACCTCTTGAACGATAGGGTGACACGCCATACCTCACGATTTCCTAATTTGCCTTGTTAATTTTTCCTTGTTTTGGTGCCTTTCCATTCCTTTCATTTTGAGCCTCTCAAATTAAGAAATGGCAGGTTCCTGTCTTAAACACAGATAAAGTAGTGATTCAGTCGTTGCGCTGACCACAGATACCGCCTTCGAAAGAAAACCGTGTCGTAGGCCAAGGTCCTGCACGGGATGTGATGTCAAGGAGTTCAGTTAAAAATATGGTAGTAGAGAGAAAATACAAAATGATAACAGCCATCCCTTTGATGTTTCCAAAAAAATTGTTTCTGTTAGACGTTAGCGCACAGAACCACAGGTAACCAGTATCTTCTACGCAGTCAAAATTAGGAAATTAATAACTTTTCCTGCACACTGGTATGAAAACTATTACTCGTCATAAAAATCTGCTAATTGATTTTCCAGCATGGCGAGCGAATGTCAAATGAATATTCTATTAGAATAGTAAAAGGTTCCAATTTGAGTCCAACATTATGTATTTCACATCGCCTTGGCAATGTACAAGCAGAGATATTACATTTTCAATGGTCTAAGTGTCACCCTGGCGTGACAGGTACCCAGAGCATGGAAGATGATAAAAAATCTTACCCAAACCACAGTTTCGTTATCATGCTGAAAATCATCAGCTTTGGTTGTCTGGCGACAAACAACAATATTTGGTGTCAATGCACTTTGCGTATTTACCGACATATCTTAAACCAACTTTGCCTTAGTGTTTAACTAACTAATTCTATGGCTTACGGAACTCGCAAGTTCATCGCTGCAGTAACAAACGTTCGCCATTGGATTCTATCCTGGGCAACATCAGGTCAGTTTTTATCTTGAACATCTGCCTCTCGAAGATCTCTTTGCCTTAACTCAAAATGCAACCATTTTTCAAATTTTCATGCTCACACACTAAGCACCTACGTAGCGCAAGAATCCAAATTTTGGAAAGTTCAATCTCCAGACAAGAAGAATAGTCAAATTCAAAGAGACTTTTTTTTTTTTTTTTTTAATGAAGGTGTCAAGCTTAGAAACAAACTTTAATTCGTTCCTTTCGCTTAAAAAGCTTGTGATTATTCCATCAACCAATGAGTAATTGCTCTCATCTCTTTCGGAAGCACTCTGACATTATTGAGTATGGTAATACTCAGCTTAATTAATCGTAATGTTTGCATAATGAGAAAGAAATTGAAAGTTCCATTGTAAATTCCACGTCACGTAGCACTGGGAGAATAGCGTTCAACTTTCGTTTTAGATTCGCGTGCTGATGAAGATTCTCGTCTGTTTAGAAGTCGGAGCGTTCTACCATTGTATTTCTTCACCTGACAGTGAAACTCTTCACTGACAGTCTGGAAGAATACTATTCAGGTTAAAACAGAGTGTTGCCATCTCTGAAATTTTTCCAAGCTTAGCGGAAACGTGGGCTTCCGGATTCCAGTAGGATTTCGGCTTAATTTTCCACGCATCATGCTTCGTAAACTTTTTCGTGTGCAGCGAAAATTACTCAAGCATATTAGACAATTTACGAGCTTCTGCGCCTGTCTTAACGAAATAGCCTAAATATCAGTTGCTGAAAACAATTTATAAATGTCTTCAGAGTTCTTGAAGGGAGAACAATGATTTCCTTCAGGCCAGTAAGTGGTGTATAGACCTAAACTAGTGCTAGAAGGAACTGCAGATTCACCATCTGACGATTTAGTAGACCTGGTAAATGATTGTATGAACAACACATATTTATTGTAATACTTTGAGTATTGTAATTGTTAGTTCAATGTAAATGAGTGACCTATTAGATCAGTTATTTTCGAAATTTCAGCGGAATAGGAATTTAAAACTTTAACCAGCACTTATATTTCTAATATTCTAAATAATAGTAATAATAATAATTTGACTTGATCCACATCTGCATTAAAAGTATTGTAGAAACATATTGCATAGTGCGGGGAAGTCAATAGTACCTTGAATTATACACAAGATGTATGTCAATATATGAACTTGGAAAAGTCGTTAATGGACGGACAATACTGTTCCTATATTTAATAGTCGTGGATAGTTTTTAACTGTTTAAAATTTTGTAGTGTCAGAATTACAAAAAAGAAGGATGCGATATAAGAAACTTGTTTTCAAAAGGTACTATATCCATTTACTGTTATTATTATTATTATTGTTTCATATAATGTAGTAGAAGTTCCTGATTCCATTTTGCTGTCAGTTTAAAGGAGAAAGTATTCTATCCAATTAAATCAATGGTTTACAATAACATCTTCTTCATAAACTAATCAGGAACTCATATATTATATGAAATACAAAAAAAAAAAAATGGATAAAGTACCTTTTGAAAACAAGCTCCTCATATGTGCTCGAGAAAAATTGTTATGTTATTTTATTTAAATTCATATACATTGACGTGTTGTATTGGCATGTGCGGTCTAAGTGCGTCATTAATCATCCCTCAACGATCACAATTTCCCGGAAAAGGAGTTCTACTGTAGGTACTATTCCATCATTCTTCTGATGAGATTGATGACAATGCTGGAGAAGACTTGGTCAGCACATCCGGTCTGGAAAATAAAATATAGAACTTCATCACTAGATCACGGGAGCTGAGTATAATATGGGCTTACAATAATCCCACTTTAAAAGATCATTTTATATGCTTATGCTACTAATCAATTTAATTTTACCTTCGTTCGAAGCTGTAGTTTGGAGAACGGAGGTCCGGGGAGTATTTAAAGGACATCAATTTCATTAAATTCTTCACCAAGTCCAAAGAAACCACAGAAAATTTATTACATTCAAACTATCATTTAGTGACATACATTAAAAAAAATGAAGGACTGAAGTGTCCAAATCAGTCGTCGTCATTACACATAATATTTTTTTTAAATGTCAAAGATACTCAAGTTTACGCAGTTGTTTTCATTCTGACTTTATTGGGTACGAGAAAAATGTCCAGATATCTAAAGGAACTCGACATTTCAATCTAAAGGACACTTCGATAGCTCCAAGTTCCAGACAGACTTGACTGATTCTCACCCACCCAATTATGAGTCTCATCGTAATTTTCAGACGTTTTAAAGCCTAGTTTCTGTTACAATGTGATTCACACTTAATTGACATTTGCTAATAATTTTTATTGTTAAGGAATAGTGATTTGAGAATGATCAAACAAATGTTTTTTTTTTTATTTTAATAGATATTGTTAACTTGTAATTTGCAAATTTAGACGAGAAATGCCGATATCTGAAACCAGCTCGTGAAGTAGCATCATAGACCTCTTAATAGGTCTATGGCACTATTTAGGAAACTTGGATCCTTATACATTTTATTTTTGTCATTTATGACCATTATTCTCGCGTGACGAAAGATGCAAAATAAAGTATGTTTGAAGAGGTGGATGGAGGCGAGGAGGAAAGAGTTTGTAACTCGCTAAATGTATTTTAATAAGCACAATAAATCTGAATGAAAAGTAGATCCGAAAGAATACAGAACGATAACACACTAACCAGTCCTATCCACTCACACAATATTAATGAAGATTATGATCACCATTGTGATTATGTGGCATATGAGGAGCAAACAGGCAAAATCTCACATGTCCATCTATACGAGAGTCATTCAATAAGTCCTCAGAAAATCCAAGAGATGGCACTAGTAGAATCGAAAGAGGTTTGATCTTAGTAAGCGTCGTCTCTCACTTGACTGCTGTTAAAGTTTCAGAAATATCCATCACGTGGCTCATTTCCATAGAAACAAACCGTTGTTTATATAGAAACAAATAGGAACTGGAAATAAAATGAGTTTCGTGCGGTGATTAAACACTTCTATTTAACACGAAAGAGATCAAAGCCGAGTTGGATGAAGTTCATGGCAAATCTGCTCCTGTGTTTGCGACTGTTTACAATTGGGTAAATGAGTTTAAACGTGGCCGTACATCCACAAATGATAAACATCGTTCGGGGCGTCCGGTGGAAGTGACTTCCTCGGAAATGATTGACAAAAGCCACGGTATGATTTTGAGTGATCGACGAATCAAAGTGTGCGAACTGGTTTGAAGCCATAGGCATATCTCAGTGCTTTCAATTTTGCACGTGAAATTGGATGTGAAAAAATCTCTGGCAAAATGGGTGCCGCGTTTGCTCTCAGTGGAGGATAAACGCAATCGTGTGATCGATTCGGAGGCTAGTTTGGCGCTTTTCCGTCGCAATTCTGGCGAGTTTCTGCGTCGATACATAACTGTGGACGAAACATGGATACACTACTACACTCCAAAGACAAAGAAACAGTTGAAACAGTGGCTTTTTAAAGGCCATCCGGCTCTGAAGAAGGCGAAGACGGTGAAATCGACCGACAAGGTCATGGCCACGATTCTTTTAGATCCACGCGGAATCATCTTCATCGATTACTTGGAAAAGGAACAAACAATAAATGGAGAATATTATGTTTCGTCATTACACCGATTGAGCGAAGAAATCGAGAGAAAACATCCTCGTTTGGCAAATAAAAATTATTTTCTATCAAAACAATGCACGGTGCACAGTTTCGATGGTGAAAATTATTTAATTAAAGTTCGAATTATTACAACATCCACTGTATTCACCAGATTTGGCCCCCAGTGACTTTTTTATTTCCAAACTTGAAAAAATGACTCGGCGGATGACGATTCACATCGAACGAGGGGGTCATCGCCCGAACAAATGCATATTTTGAATACCTTCCGAAATCCTACTTTTGGACGGCTTTAAAAAGTTGGAGAAACGCTGGGAAAAGTGTATCCAGCTAAATGGAGATTATGTTGAAAAATAAAAACTAACTAACTCTATGGCTTATGGAACTCGCAAGTTCATCGCCGTAGTAACAAACGTTCGCCATTGGGCTGGGCAATATCAGGCCAGTTTTCATCACGAACACCTACTTCTCGAAGATCTCTTCTAATATTGTCCTTCCAACGACGTCTCGGTCTTCCCAATGGCGTCCTTCCATCCGGCCTTCCAACCAGGATAGAATATAGTCTTCGAATATAATGTCGTTAAAAATAAAACATCAACCTAAAATAATTTGTTTTTCTATCTTTTCCTAAGGACTTATTGAACAACTCTCGTATATATGTTTGTTGTTTTTAAGACCTGAATAAAGAGCTTCATCGAATAATAGAAAGTGATTTTCTGAAAGAAGTACTTATCCCATCGTAATATGTACTTTTGTGATAAAATCATTTGGCATGATTCATTAAAGAACACATTTTGTATTTAAAAATGGACTTGTGAGGTTTTGCTTGTTTGCTCCTCCTTCGTGTTAAAAAAAAAAGTTATAGACTGGCCCTACTAAGAGAAGTTAATGGAGTACTTTAATCAGCCTTTCCAACGCAGGCGAATTGAACCAAACATACTACGAGTGTGAGAATGCCCACAGCACGATCGTGACCTGTAGACACAAGTTTCAGTTCGTCGATTTCATGGAAAGGTTCTGCCACGCAATTTACTCCATTAAAGCTGAAATTTACTTCTTTCATTCGAGGCAAAAGCATTGCTTCTCAGCAGCCGCTAGCACTGTAAACTAGATGCTATTTTAAACTCCCTCAATTCAATTGCTGATCATTAGCACTGGGAATCACCGTGACTATTTATAAGATTCTTATGTAACTTTAGCCGTTGTACTCGAGTAACAGACTTAATGTGGGACATTCGGTAGGCATTTTTCGTTTCCAATGCAAATTGAATGTATAATGCGAGCTTATACAGTCGGTATGCTGTCATAAGTTGCGTCTTACAAAGGATAGTCTCAAAAAGAACGAATCTAAAGAAGCCTACAAAGTCTTCATCCATGACGTCATATTGTGTTTAACCTATTTTGATATTAAGCGTTTAGGTTGTGTAGCGTAGTGAGCATTTTTCCGCGTTTGTTTCAAATCATGTAACAACACATAATCTTCTAAAAGTGTTAAATGCCGTATGAAGGCTCCGGGCAGAAAATAATGGTAACCCACAATGAGCATGAATTGAGATATTACGTTTGGAAAATTCATTCTCGCATGTTGGCTTATGGGGCTTCCCACAAAGAAATGGCCACTATGCGGCCATTTGTTGCTTTTAACTTGAGTTTTTTCCACAGTCAGTACATATGAGTGTTACTCAACTCATTTTTTTTTAAATGAGGGTTATCATTGTCCCCCCCACCCGCCTCCCCCGCCCCTTGATATGTATTTATGCTAAAGCAGGAGCAAAATAACGCTCGATAGATGAATTGAATTGATCTTCAGTTTCAGACAGTCTGAACTGTAGATCTTTCTCTAAAGATCAATGAGCTGGTTAAACAAAATTTGTGGTTGTTTTTGAGTAAACTTTGTTTCATCCTGGCGTGTCCAAATTTTTGTTTATCACAAATCCAATTTGTTTGAAAGAATTTGACACCGGCAGTGTACGTGTTGAAATAGTAGGATGACGACAGTACTTTGACAAATACAAAAAGCTTTTCTTATAATGTCACATTTGAAAATACAATTATTAGCATGAAAATACTATGAATATATTTTTCCTCATATATTAATCTACAAAATTTTCGGTCTATTCCTTTAAATTATATTTTGCTTAATTTTCATTATTTTTCGCTCCTAAATAATTGTAAGATATGGACAATGTTATCTTTGTTTGGTAAATGGCATTTAAGAAAACCCAGCTTCCGTGCTTTATTGCTTAAGCTGTTCTTCGGGAATAGGACTGGGAAGCACGCAGGTTTGAGTCATCCTCTTGGCTACCTGACGGGATTTTCCAGGGGTTTTCTCTTTCAAGTCCGTCACAAGTCTGACGGATGACTTTCTTTGGCAAGCAAACTTTCAGAGAAAGGGACAAGGAGGAAGTTGTATCCTGCCGGGAGTTGTTATTAATTATGAATTAAAGCTGAGTTAGCAAACAGATGTTAAAATTGTTATGTCTCTCGAGGACTCATTCTAATCATCCCTAGACCACCTAATTTCTAGTATTTGTTGATCATTACTTACAAACAAACTTAATCCGAAATGGTGGAAATTTTTATGCATTCAAGAACAATGAAATTATAATTTTTAACTTTACGTTATTCTTTGACAAAGACCAATGATAAGGATAACGTTGTCCAAAGTGCAAAATTATTACCTTCAGTTATACCACACATCGTTTCATGAGTGTAAGACGTGCATGTCTTACAATCATTTCTTAACGGTTGTTGTTTATGTGTTGCAACATCATATAATACAGCGAAACCAATTCATCCACACATCTCCAGTAACATCTCGAAAGCTATCTTTCATTTCACGTATTCCTCTCACGTACCTAAGTGACAAACAAAACGAACACATAATGGCACAACATGTCCCTGACTGATAACACACTAAGCAACAATTACTATTGCAAGGACAATTGACATAGAGGACTTTGGAAAAATGTTTATGATACAAAAATTATACTGAGGCAAAACTGTACTTGAAAACAAAAGAGATATCTGATAGTCGTTATAAGAATGAGATATAGTCATCATGTCACGGATTCTCTGACCTTTTGTTAATTTTCAAAGTTATAATAAGCATGCAAGCAGATCCAACTTTCATCATATTGCAAGAGTCAATTCAGCAACGCATCCATATCAAAGTATTCAGAACGACTGAATAACAATTTTGTTCTAAAAACAACTTTTACTGTACCATATTGAATGCTATGAAATTTGCATGCTTCGAAAGATAAATAAAATAAATTGATTCAAAATCACTCGAGAAATCACTGTTTTTAATAGTTGCACACAAATGTAGTCGAACACAGAGTCATAGCCAGGAGGGAGGCAGCCGGGCACGTGCTCCCCTGAATAGATAGATAGCTGTAGTTGAACTAGCCTCAAAACAAAGCTGAAGATCACAATTGTGGCCCCTATTTCGATATTCCTGGCTACGACCCTGCTTGGAGATGACTACCACATAAGATCTGCAAACAAATCTTTGATTTATGCATGACAGTGGGAAATTATAAAATAAGTCGTTGAACTTTTTTGTATAAACTGTTAGGTGCATATTTCTGCTGGAAAATGAACAGGATTAGGAAAACAAAAAGGAGACATCATATCAAACGTAATTTGTACACGAGCGTTGAAATCTGTATGGAACGGTCCCTGTAAAAAAAATGGAATGTGCAAAAGATATTTCGAAACCTAAACTAACCAACAGCATTAAGTTCAATGTGTTCATAATCATCATTAGATTTTCGCCAATAGAATTTAGCCTGCTCCACTTGCCGTATTTCCTTCGTCTTTATCTTCCGCTTCAACAATTTCTTAAAATGAGACGTTCAACGTAAAAAGGGCTCAGAGTAAAAAAATGCCGTTTGAACGTATAAATAAACCTGAATATTTTCTGATTTTATTTAAACATTTATCTAACAATTAAATTGTAACAATACAAACACAAGCGTAAGTGTGTACTCGTTTTCTTTGCGCCTGTTGCTTATGCAATATCTCTTGCGGACGTATAAATGGCGTCGACACTGCTGGTATGACTACTATTAGATATACAAGTGGTCCAGGTAGAGCCAATAATACTCGGGATGTGGTTTTTGCCCTTCACCTGTTTTATTACAAAATCTATGTACTAATACAAAGTTACTAAAAAGACCGTCCGGGTCAAGACTAATTTACAAACTTCGGAGTGAGTCATAATATAACTTATTCGATCTTTATTTTTAAGAGATGCCGAATAAGAGGTCTTGGAAAGGTGCCACACCACCCCAATGCAGGTGAGTGTGTAAAAAAATGCCTGATCCCAGTGCAGATCAAGGCGGTTATGTCGTTCCGTCGCAGTGCAGACGAAAACAGTTTAAAAGGATACACCGACTCCAGTGCAGGTCTCGAGTAGGTTGGTGTTCCACCCCAGAACAGATGAGTAAGAGTTAGGAGGGAAGGAGGCGACCACTCAAGAGCAGAGTGATACTGAATGAAAGAAAGAAAGAAAAAAAGACAGAAAAATTTTGACTGCCAGGGCCCCCGGATAGTCCCGCTCCCAACTTCTACTAGCGATCTCCGCATGCATGCATGCATAGTGGGTGTGGATGCTACGATTTCTATCTTTTCGAAAATATTTACCGTGGATCGGATTACATATAAGAGAAGAAAGAAGACGAAACAACAAGATAGAGAAACGCGAGAGGAGTTTTCTGGAAGAGGGCAAAAGCCAGAATATGCATTGCTGTATATTCTGTAAAAATCCCTACATCGGTTCAAATTACTGATAGTTTATCTGGTACACCATACATGTAAAAAGGGTGGGAAAACCCAGGTAAAAGTCTGTATTGACTCTAGTCTGTTTTGCGCATCCTATAAGCAGTGTTTGTATTATGCATATTACACACACAAACGCACAGCGCTCACGCATTTATATCTGCAAGGTCATCTGATTATTCGATGGTTCAGTTCACCTGAAAAGAGAATATTAGGGCTATTTGATTACTGCTCAATAGCTGCTTGTAATACAAAATACTTATTTATACGCTGACCTTAGTCCTATTTTCCATTCATTCCAACAATTACATGTGGCTTTCACTAGTTTTTTTTTTTTTTTTTTTAGTATAAACATATATTTCTTTATTTACCTTCCAGTAGGAATTTGGTCCAAGCAGCTAGTTAGAATAATTTTTGGTGTTTAGATTTTTCTCTCTTAGTACTGTTCTCAATTATGATCCGTTAAGTGAGTATAGTGAACTGTGGTTAGTTTTGGCTATGGGATTATTTGACTTTCTGATTTGCTGAATTTACTGAAGTGGTTGTTATAGAATTTAGTAGTTAGTTGATATGTTATCACCAGGTATAAAGAACTGAGTTAGTTATTGTTTATCTTTTTTCTTTTCTGTGTTAATTTGGGTGCACTGGGGTACAATGCATAGAGTGGACGTTTGTTCTTATAGTGATTGTGAACTGGATACGAGCCTAGTCCCGTGACAAGATTATTTCCTTCATTGTTCACGTTCTCCTAAAAGGTCGTTGTTAGATCTTTCATGTGATTGAGAATAGAGTCCATTGCATATTTAATCTATGGTGTACATCTGTCATCCGGGTGTACCGCGGATATTTAGTTATTAGTTTGAGTATTCGATTTTGGAAGATCTGTATTCTCTTCATATGTATATTCGCAGCGAATGACCATGCTGGCGCAGCATAAGTAATTATTGGCCGTATAAGTATTTTATAGAGGGTGACCTTTCTGTGAAGATGCAACTGCTGTGCGAGTCTGCCACTTGTTTTTCCCATCTGCGTCCTAATATGTCTGCCGAAGATTAACTGGCGATCGAGGTTCACTCGAAGATATCTTACTTCTTAGATAAAATAACGTGAATTTTATGGGCGGTAACAGCACCATGGCTTACGCCCGTACGGAATCTTACTTCTTGTTTGAATGGGATGTTAATATTATTGAGTTTAATATCAGGAATCGGTTTCAACCTTTAGAATGTTTTTTGGTAAAAATGACAGCCTCACATTTTGTGACATTGATTTTCCATTTGGTAAACCAGTCTTGGAGTAGCCCCATGTGTCTTTGAATGTATACTGTTGTTTGTTTCGATTGGGTCGAGGAGGCATATAAGACAGTGTCATCAGCACACGTTTGTATCGGTGTTTAGTAATATCGTTTACATATATTGAGAAAAGAAATGGGCCTAGGAAAGATCCTTTAGGTATCCCTGCTCTGATCTGTCCCGTTGAAGATTTTTTGTCTTCAACTTGAACAAGAAAGGATCTATTCTTGAGGCAACTGTTTACCATCAATGTAAGTGAATATGGGATTTTGAATTGAATAAGCTTGTGTATTAGCCCAGTTTGCCAGATTCTGTCGAAAACCTCGATATCAAGAAAAACGGCCCATGTAGAGCGATTTTTATTAAAAATATCTTTTATATATTCCGCGACCCGAACTAGCTGCTGCGATGTACTATGTTTGGAGCGAAAACCGAATCGTTCTTTTAGTAAGAGTGAGTTACCTGACATGAAATTCTGGAGCCTGCTCAGAATGACTCTTTCTGTTCTTTTGTCTAGTGAGTTGAGCAGGCTAATTGGTCTATAATTTTGCGTCAGTTTCTTATCTTTATTTGGCTTTGGAATGTTGATAACTTTTTCAAGCTTCCAACATTGTGGGAAGTAAAAAAGTCTAAAGATACTATTTATTATGGTTGTTAAGAACATTATGGACTCATCCGGGAGGTGTTTTAAGACTATGTTTTCTGTCGCATCTGGGCCAGGAGACTTCCGAGTCTTTAATTTTCTAATGATTTTCATGACTTCTTTCTTTTTCACAATGTAGGGTCTGGCTGTGGGAATCCGGTCCAGGGCCTCCTGCAGTTTTTCATTTATTGATACTTCATGAGCCCTACCTGAAATGTCCTGATTTGGTTGGAAAGAAATTTCCAACGACACAGCAAATGCTGTTGCTTTCTCTTCAGGAGTGCAGGTGTATACGGCTTGGTCAGGTTCTTAGTCAGTCTCCAGATGGAATGGTCTGACGTGCTGAGTTTAGATATTTTGTCATCCCACCTACTACGGTGACACGTTGTTATTTTCTCTTTGATTAATTTCTGCAACTGATTTATATGCGGTTTAAAATTCCTATTTCTAGTGCGCATGAGTGTTTTGCGCTTGCGCAGTGTAATTAATTCTAAAATATCGGGAGGAAGCTCATATGTTGTACCCTGCCTCTGGTAAGGAACAGAGGCTTTGACTGCGTTTTGAATTGTTGATGTCAGAGACAGAGCAGCATTTTCGAGATCTTCTGTTGTCCCTATTTTGGCTTGGGTGAGTAATCTGAAGATAGTTTGATTACGAAACTTATCCCAGTCCGCCCTTTTATAATCGAACCACGGTGAAGGTTCCGCTTCTGTTTTAGGTTTCGCTTTAGAGTTCATGGTAATCACAATGGGAATGTCATTTGAGTTAAATGAATGTTTGGTTTCTATGGTCATGAGATACGGTATGTTCCAAAAGAGCGCGTAGTCCAAGACGTCTGGAGTTTGCCTCACATTATGCTGATGATGTGTAGATTGTTCTGACATGGTGATGTTGAGACATTCCTGTTCCGTTCCAGTTTGTGTTAATACTACAAAAGTAAGGATGTTTGCTGTTGAAGTCACCAGTTACTATGATGATATTGCCCATTTTGGCGACAGTATCAAAGTCTGCTGTAACAACGCGTTTTGAAGGTGACTGGTAAATTCCAACTAGGACTATAGGCTTATTGTTTGTTTATATTTTTATAGTTGTGGCCCCAACCGCTTGAAGAGCAGGTGTAGGGACCAGAAGGTGTTTAATACCTGAACGAACAAGTATCAAGATGCTATGACAAGTTCAGACACCTTTCCTGTCGTTTCTGCGGCAAATAAAGCCAGGTATGTATAGTTTTTGGATTCGGTGATTTCAGTTTCGCCAATGAAAGCAATGTTAATGTTCTCACAGCATGTAATGCAATACTTCTGTCATTTTAGCTGATATCCCTTCGCAATTGCAGGCAAGCATCCTAAGGTTAAGTTTGGCATTATTATTATGCCCCATAGGAGACCATTAGATTAACTAGGAATTCCATCAGATCAATAAAAACGGAGAATGTAGTCTGCTTAAATAGAAGTAGAAATTCACTCAAAAAGCTAGTTTTATCTCTCAAATCAAAGTTACTGTTACTATTTAGTTCCTGCAATATAACTGATACATTACTAAAATTAGCAGCAAGATCAGGGCCTCAACTTGATACCTGGTGGGAATTGCACTGGGTAGCTTTAGTTTGACAGTTATTATTATATATCGGATTATCCTCAGTAGGTTTGGATGTCCCAGCTACAGATCGTAAATTTCGCTCGTGTTCTTCTTCAAACACATGAGCATATTTTCGTCATTTGTGTCAGAGAAGGTGTCGCTATGGATGCCATTACGTTTCGCATCGCGTCGGCGTCGGTTTCGTGTGCGTCATTTCCGTCTTTTCAATGCAGAAGGTGAGGTGGATGGTCCGGATTTAGGTGTGGGTGAAGGTTCCGGCTCATGCCGAGCTGGCGGAGTCAGGTTTGGGTTCAGAGATTGTCTGGGAGTAGGAGTAGGTTTATGTGACTGGGTAGGAAGCGGAGTCGGGTTCACCGGTAGTCTAGGTGGTGGTTTTGTTTTTGGTTTAGCGGATTGCAGAGATGCCAGAGGGAGGTTAGTGGATTTCTGTCTCTGGCGTCTGTCTGGGTCACCACTGGTCTTGCGGGCTTTTCCTCGAGCGTCGAGGATCTGTCTGTAGCTTTTACAGCCTATGTAGGACTGGATGACCAACTGTCCCGCAATTGGAACACTTAGGAAGTGTGTCTTTGGTCTTCCTACAATCCTTTGTTGAAGGGAGGAGGCACACTTGACACAGCGCGGATTTATGTGACATTTGGAGCTCATATGAGAGCCCAGCGTTGACAATTGTGACACTGAGAAACTACCTCTGCGTAGACGTAGTCCTCATAATAGATAAATCTAACCCTATCTAGTGCCTCCCTGTATTCAACAGGGGGCAGTCTGATCAGGAACAGAGGCATCGGCACCTTGGTCCTTGCGCTGTCTCTCTTAGTCAACTGACTTGCGGATACATTATTATTATTAAGTTCTGTTTTTAGGAAGGTCTCAATTTCATCGCAAGTTAATTCGTGTGACAAGCCACGGATTGCACATTTAATCGGTCTTTCAGATTTAAGTGATTGGTAATAATACTCAACATCCTTAGAGCTATGTAACATCTGAAGAATACCTGTGTATGTGCCCTCGTCAAAGGCAATGACACGGTATCCCCCTGCACAACGCTACAACAGATGTTGCTGTAGCACCTAGAGATCTGTATATAGGCTTTCATACTGGTTGCATGGATTGATGGGTAACGTTTATTTTTTGCAGGCCAGAGGTATGTCCGGTTTCCAGAGAGGATCTGTGATTTACTAATGGGTCAGGGTTATCTGGCACGGGGTTTTGAAGAGCTGCAGTATATGAATTGGGAGAAGGTCGGGAAACCTTAACCGGACTTTAGATAGGATTTTCGGATTAACGTTCATCAGAGGAAACTTTGTTCAGGGGTGAGTGGGGTGGGGATCAGCAGTCTCCAATGCGCCAGCACCACCCTGCAATACAGCATCTGAGCATTGGGGCCCCATGTCACCATCACTGACGAGTTCTTACATAGAACCGGAAGATAGATGTCCTGAGAGGGTACCTGTAATGGAATGAACATTACAATCTGTTTGTACATTTATACTGTTGAAGCGGTCCCTCTTTTATAGTGTCCTCCTAGACTTCCTTAAGGTGTGGTCCCTCCGATCACAACGTTCATCGCTTTCTTCGGTGATCCTCGGTTGTCTTCTGCTGTTATTTATTATGACAATGTTTACGTCACTTGGTACTTACTATTGTTCATGAATGCCATGTGTTTTGGCACGTGTATCATTAGAATATTATAACAATAGAACACAATTATACCCGCATGTCATACTTCGTTTAGGAGAAGAAGTAGGTTTAACGTAGTCTCAGATTATACTTTTTATAAATCAAAAATAATTTCTAAAAAAATGGAAAAATATTTTTATAAAAATCTGGTTTTATATGCCTACTAGCTCATTTGCCCGCCCGTTGGTGCCAGATTAATAAAATGTGTTGACAACAGTCATCCTGGGCCCCTTTATCGTAACTAGACTCTCCGAGGGCTGCGCCCCTATGGTGCAGATCTTCCCCCACACTCCCCGGAGGGTTGCGCCAACATAGGGGAATTTTGCCCCATTTAATGTAACCTAGCGGTGATGGTACACCTTCATGCCAAAATTCGTTTCTCTAGTCTCAGTGGTTTCAAAAATGCGTGTTTGGGCGTCCATTTTGGATCAAGATGGCGACTCTTTTTAAACGTTTTCTTATATTATCGTGACCTACTCCTGATGATACAACTTCATACCAAATTTTTTCATTCCTTTAGCTCGAACGGTGTTGAAATTGTTTTTGGGGCGGCCATTTTGAATCCAAGAACGCAACTTTTTTTAAAATGCTGTAATACTTTCTTAAACTTCTCTTGATAGTATACCTTTATACCAAATTTCGTTTCTCTAGCTCAAATGTGTGGGAAATGTTTTCTGGGTGGCCATTTTGAATCTAAAATGGCGACTGATGTTTTAACATTCCAGTTCGGGCCATTGTCTGATGTGCGAAAAATCAATCCAATCGGTCAAGCCGTCTTGGTGTGATGCTCACGCACACATAGTCACTTTCAATTTTATGTATAGAGATGCAAGGTTAAACGTAAAACATACAAGCATTTTTTCAGTTCTCCTTTAGTCTTTATTTACCTATTTTTGACAAGTTTGACAGAATATTTAATTTTGCCATCGCTTGTAAATGTTGGATCGCTCTCGATCCACTTCTGAATCAAGGAGTTGTTTTCACCTGCGGCTTCTACATAAATTTACACACATGCTACGAGCTTCAGTCAAGTTCGATATTTAAAGAAAAAGGTTATGAGAACAACATTTGGTCCACATTCGTTTAGACTAGAAATAGACGATCGAGGTAAAATGTTTTCTCTGGAGTTTATCTTTCGACACTAACCAATCAATCAAGGATGGTTCAGTTCAGACATACATACTGATGGAGATCAAATCAATCACTGACAAACTGTTCACTATAAATCTAACTAAGCCTTTAAACCAAGACATTTAAGTGAATAGGTTATTCCAAGAGCTTCAGTCCTCATTGAGTAATTGGCGTGTCGTGTCACATGGAAGATACTGTACCTTAAAAGCAGTTTAGCACCACAAGGGTGATGCTCGTTATGCTAAGGCAGGCATGTGTAACTTCGGACAGAGCAAGAGCCGGACACTGGAAAGCTAATGAGTAATCCGAGAATATTTTATAACCCTGGCTGAAAGAGCACTGCAGCTGTATGTGAAAATGATAGTAGATGAAATTAATTTATTCAAAGTTAACTAATTAAGCAAATAAACTTATGGCTTATGGAACTTGCAAGTTCATAAACCCCAGTAACAAACGTTCTCTATTTCATTGTATTCTGGGAATCATCAAACCAGTTGTCATCATAAACATCACCGCTCGAAGATACCTTCTAATAATGTTCTCTCAAAGGCGTCTCGGTCTGCGCAACGGCATACTCCCCTTAAGATTTCCAACCACCATCAAATATATTTTTGTCCCCTATTCGAGTTACATGGCCTACCCATCTTAGCCGCCGTGATTCCATTATTCTTACAACATCGGGTGAACCATGCAATCTGAGGAATTCTTCATAATGCAACCTCCTCCGTTCTCCCGTCATCTCGTCAAGTACATCTTTCTCAAAATCATATTTTCAAACACTTGCAATTTGTGTTAATCTGCTAGGATTTTTCTCCAACATTCACATCACTAAAGTATTACCGACAAATTGGCCGTTCTGTATATTTTCAAATTCAACCTTCTTGATATTAATCGCGAAGTTAGGAGTTTCTGGACTGAATTGCCCGATACTAAGTGAATTTATTAAAACTGTGTTACACCATCGAGTACGTGTCCTAATGTTTTATGTTCACGAACTCTTTATTCTGAACCACTGAAGGAATACTTTTCTTCACAAAAAAAAAAAAAAATCCTGTTCCAAATTTGTGTGACTGAGTTTCAGAAAATGTATATGTCCTGTGGAATGCTATTTTGACCGTTCTACGGAATTTCTTATATCGCTAATATGTCCATCCCGTACTTCTCCGTGTTGCGTACCTCCACCTGGAAAACGCCCGCACGTTCCACGTCCCTATTCTCTCTAAGATCTTTCTTCTAATCCTGTTGTTGTAGTTCCCTGAAGCATTCCCCGCCGGTAGATCCGAATGAAGCATTAGTTACTCGCCGGAATATTTTAATCCAGGAGAATCCATAGAACCATTTTTACAGTTACTTGTTATGCTTTAGCTGTGTACTGCAATGTTGTCAGAACAACGACTTCGCACTGCAGGGTTCGATTTGAAGCGGGAGATGGATGGGATTTCCACCTCTTTGCCGAAAACCTTCCCTTTCTCTGTTTTCCAAAATACCACTCAAGCCTGGGATACGACTTGATATAAAATATGGTTTTCTACGATCTGAGACACTGCCTCGCAGTAAAGGCAAACATCGAAGATGTCATCCTCTGTCTATTTTCTAAGCTTTGCCGATGTCACTAATATTCAGCCTCAGAGTGGCATTGATGATGCTACCTTCCTTCATCATAATACTTTTGTTCGGTGTTATCTTCCCTTGCCCTTTATAGATCCTACCTTCTACCAACTGCAAGGCATTGGTTTTGGTCCGCTCCAGAATATTTCCGATAATATCTGGTCGGCATTCCCTATCCGCCGCCTGGAGGGAGACCAATAAGTCCAACCTCGCTAACATATTCGTGTATTTCACATACCTCTTTAGCATCAGCACTCTGCGCTGGTCTCATATCAGTCCCGATTGTGTCTCTGAGCTGCTCGTCAACATCGCGACGACGCCCACAGTCAAAGGAAATATTCTCCAGTGTTTTTTCTTTTCTTTTAGAATTTTTTATTGAATGCTGCTATAAGTCCGAATCTCCTTCAGGTATGTTTTCAGTATTTTGTAATCAGCTCATACCCTGTCATTATATAATCCATCTTCCGACCCGCGTTTGTTTGCCAGTGTATCGTATTTTCGTTTGCTCCATATATGTTCTCTGCAGACGGTTCTGGCCTGGTTAGTAATCCCAATCTCAATCACAATTATTTCACTTCATTTCTTTTTAGGTCCATGAAATCTATTCCATTTGTCTGTAGCTTTATACTTGTTCTAACTGTTGTATCTGGAACCCCACTAAATAACTTTAATTAAAACCCCATAAGATGAACAAGGTAACCAAAAAAGTTTTTGCCGTTCTGGAGCAGTGATAAACAAAGAGCAATAAAGTGGACGATACGTACCTTTAGGTTTCGAAGTAAGCTCCATCAGGATCTAACACCTTTTGCCAACGTTCCTCCAGCTGCAGAATATGTTGGTGATAAAAGTTGGCGGTCTTCGAGGCAAAGAAGTCCGTGAGTACGTTCCGCAGGTCTCCCTCATTGGCGAAGGATCTCCCACGGAGGTGGTTTTCGAGGGAATGAAACGGGTGGTAATATGTTGGCGCGAGGTCCGGTGAATATGGTGCATCTCACAGTGTTTTCCAGCCAAGTTGCTGAAGGGTCTCCTGGGTCTTCTTTGCCATATGTGGCTTGGCAGTGTCGTGGAGGAACAGCACACCCTTGCGATTCACCAATACCGGCTCCTTCTACCACAATGCACGGTGCACCCTTTGCAACTGCTGTGAGTAGAGGTCAGCAGTGATGATCTGACCAGGTGAAAGGAGCTCGTAATGCACCACTTGGCGACAAGACCACCATACAGAGAACATAACCTTTCGTGGGTGCAGAGGTGGTCTTGAGGTGTAAGGAACAGGGTCACGTGGCGACAACCAATGTGTGGAACGCTTGGGAGTGTCATAGAGGACAAACGTCACCAGTGAGCAAGCGATCAAATATCGGTGTGTTCAGCTGCCGAGTGAGCAAAGTCAAACAGGCTGTCACTCGTTGTTCCTTGTTGGCTGCCGACAATGTGGGAGATACCCACTTTCTTAACCTGTATGACTTCCATATCCCATGCAGGTGCAGTCTGACCGTTTCAGCGGAAACATGGAACATTTCTGCAAGTTCATCACACGTTAGATTACTGTCCTCCTCAATGGCTGCTCAGGATCTCGTCACCCAACACATGTGGTCGTCCGCTGCGAGGTTTATCAGCAAGGCTCACATCTCTTGAACGGAATTTTTGGAACCAATGCCTGGCAGTGCTTTCGTTCGCGGCATTTTCACCTCGGGTCCAGCATATGCGGCAGCTGACAGACCCACTTTAAAGTCATACAACAAACACATCCGAACAAGCTGCTTCGATACCTCCATTTCTCCTTTACACTAAACGAGCTATGACTGCTGTGTGCGAGCACCGTGCCTGTATTACTGAAGGTCGATGATCAGACTAACTCCCGACCGCTTGGCAGGTACGTGCGTCATTTCGTTTCATCTCTGTGAGCGCATGATTAATGGGACGTCAAAAACGGCAAAAACGTTTTTGGTTACCTTGTACGTTGTGCAGCTTCAATAACAATATTCGCGACAGAGGGCCGGGCGAGGGACATTCCCGGGTCAGATACCAATACTAGACCCTTTGTTATATCGTTAAATTTGTGTGCGAGTATTTTTTGTTTCTAAAGACTTCCAAATAATTAAATATTTTATTTCTTAACCCAAAAACAATTGTTTACTACCAAAAAGTCTAAAATATTTTTTTTAATTCAACAGCCGTATATTTTTGTATAATTGCTATATAATTTTGGTATGACATTCAAAAACCGAAAAATAATTGTTTATTGCCAAAAAGTGTTAAAAATATTTTTAAACACCTAAATAATTTTTAATATTTTCTATAAAATGTTGATATTACTTTCGGGGTATCCCAAAATAAAAGGAAACATTGACAGTTCTAAAATATGAAAGAGGAAACATTTTTAAAAAAAATTGAAGACCTAAATTGAAAAACATCCCAAGTCCACCGGAGTATGTTTTTCAGGAGTCACGAAAAACAGCCCAAGGTCTTCGTATGTCATCGTATTCAGATAAAATTATTTTGTATTAAAAAAAAGGTTTCTGTGGGGGGGATTATGGTGTAATAATTGTGCAAGTGGATAGCCCTTGGAACATAGATACCGACGAAGAGAAAAAATGGAAATACGAAAAAAGTGGACTTCGAATATTTTTCAATTCAGGTCTTTAACTACAAATCCTAGCCTTAGTTATGAGCTCGTTTTACTAACAACAATTTAATACACAATTGCCCTTTTTAAATTTAGTTGAAAAAAAAACTTTAGTATGGTTTTGTAAGGTAAACGAAACTTTCAAATCTTGCAGTTTTTGGAAATAATATATCGGCGTTGTTTCTGGTGAAAATCTTATATTCACAAACATCATATGTGGAGCTTAAAAGCAAAAGCTGCAATCTCCATTTTCTGGGAAATCGAGATTTTGATAGAATTGTATACATTAGAATGTGTAATGAAGTAAAAGTAAAGCACTAATTCTTTGTGTGTTTTGTAGTGTTCGTAGGAACCACAGAAAAAAAATAACCAATATATATACTATTATATTTACCAGAATAAATTTTCTTTTGGCTTTCTCGTAAAATTTTCTGGAGTGGAGATGGCAGCTTTTGCTTTTAAGCACCACATATCATTGATTTATAGCACTATTGATACCTTCAATTTCTGACTGTTAACAAATTATATCAATTGTTAAGTTTTAATTTATCCTGAACACTGATGGATTTTGCAAGAAGCTAAAAACACACACTCCAACATTTTAATATCTTACCTCAATGAAAATAATCTCGAACAACTTCAGTGGTCTTCTGATATAAGCTACGAACGAGAAGACATTTTGTTTTTTCTTTTCTCTACAAAAACTCCGATTCCGATAAAAAATGTCAACTCCTCTGAATCTCCATCTAAAAATGTTTCTGTTAGGCCCTTGCATCACCTGCCGAGGTCAATTGAACGGAGTGGTTCGGAGCCCACTTTACCTAGATCTATAGGTCCCATCCTTAGAAGCTCAGGGCTCGTTTAAGACGTTAATAGCAATTCTATTAACCTTGCATCAGTTTCGTGTGCAAGTGGAAATTGCAACTTTAGAATTACTTTTGCATTACGTTCAGAGCTTCCCTCGTACTTTCAGACATTTTGGTACTAAGCAAACATGAATCATCGAAAACAATGTAGAGGATTCAGAATCTCTCTTCCTCCATAGTTTGGCCAGATTTGCATTTTGGCAATCATGATAAGCCTTCAAATGTATTTCACATGTTAATAGTTGCGATAGTTTTCTATGTTGCGAGAGCGCAAACGAAAATCATATCGTTCAGTATGTGGAGCTCGAATAGCATAAATGTAACATGGGTTGCATTTGAATCGTTGATTGGGGAAAGAGCGTAAGTTCGTTTCAAATTGTTCTAGTTTTAACAACGAACATAATGGGTAAGAATGAAAAATGTCTGTGCCGTATCTAATTATGACGGAATGAAATATTCATTAACCACAGCGATAACATTAAAAAAAATATAAATTACTGTTGTTTTAGATATATGTTAGAACAATATTTATTCGGCATAGTTCCTTTTTCCAATCAGGAATTATTCATTTCTCACCGGATTGAATACGGAAGGCATAGTGACCGGTACCTATGAGATTCAACTACCCTGTCAGTCAAAATTGTGGGACCAGACATAGTGCACAATATTCCTACAGGAATTTATATTTTTCCGTTAATTTTTACACATTTGGGAAAAAATTAGACAGGGCCGGTTTTTACCTTAATTATACTTTGAATCACACATCTTATTTTCACACTGCACCGTGAACAGCTTTGTTTCATTCTATTTCTTTACACCAAAGACAGTGTTAAATGTCATTTTACACAAGTCATAACAACAATGGAAGAAATTAAAACAAACAATAGAAAGTTGTTTTATTCTAAAGAAGCGTATGAGCGTCTAAAGACGTAACCTATAGTATTTATTAAAGTGGACTCCGAAGCACTCCGTCCATCACTTTTGAATCACGACAACGCGCACACAGAGAGAAACAAAAGTGCGATCTACTAAGACAACCGGAGGGCGAAACAATATGTTTTTTATATTTAAAGAGTCAGACTTTTAAGGAGAGTTCCAGTCATTCCAGAACCATTTTTCCCGTTGTTTTTTTTTTTTCTTGGCAATATTGAGATTACTGAATTCTGAACCCTCCACTCGTTGATTAAAAGTGACTTTGATAGCAATTACGTAAGACCTCAATACTGAATTCTTTTTCTTGTAATAATGAAACCGAATGAATTTTGATCTGAGGAACTCTATCTCTCTCTCTCTCTCTCTCTGTGTGTGTGTGTGTGTGTTTGACTACATATCTCTGCATTTATTAACAAGAGAAAAATGAACTCAGCAGAAATTATTGGCATTCCATGTAGAGTACAGTGCATGGCTTTTACATAGCATATAAGTTGACGAACACAGAATTACACATCTCGAAAGTTCCGTTTGCCTTCTTCTCATTGTATTACATACAAAACAGTGTGGATAAATGTTTTAGTTGCATAGCTTTCAAATGAATCACATCCATTGTTCGTGCCTATGATTGCATTAAACTGACGCTGCTGATTGCACTCAGTGATTATTACATCGGAATCTGCCATAAAATCGATCTGTGCTACATGAATCAAAAGACTTGTGTAGTATTAGTACAACCAAGGTCATCTACACTTTCTTCCGCTGTAGATGATTGTCAGCTAAGCTGATGACAGAGCGTCACTCAAATGTAGTCACTGAGGCACTAACTACTGTGCTTAAAAACACAACTTTCCACCATTTTGCTTCACATTTGCTTTGCAAATTTGTTTGACTATTGAATTCAATAGCAGACTAATTTTTCGACGACGCGTCGGAAATATTGACGGAGCTTAAAAAAAGTGTAAAAAAAAAAAAAAAACACACACACACACACTAAAACCACTTTCCTCTCTCGTGTAAAAGGTTTTCTTGCATTGAGCAAGTTGAAGTAGGATCCAGGAATGAATGAATTGTGGCTCATTTGGAGAACAAATGCTACCTAATTTTGTCTAGTAAATTCAAAATAAATTGAGATATTTTGGTACTGATTCTTTTCTCGTAAATTTTGGTATTTGTCCTTGAATTGTAATGTGGCTTTGGAAAGTAAGATACAATTAACATAGATACATCTGTGTTTAATTTTTTTATTCCGTCATTAAATCAGATTTAATCATCGTAATTTCTGCTCCGTTCGTGGTAGACACGTATCGAAAATTCTTTCTTTTGGGGGATCGAACTTCAGGAAAATGTAATTGTATCTAAAATTAGTCTAATTTTAAACAAAAAAAAGTAATTTCAAGGGGGGGGGGGGTTCCGAACCTTCCGGATGTCCCTAAATACGTCCCTGGTCAGTGCCAATATTTCCTTCAAACCAAATGCAGTCTCCCCCATTTGTCCGAATGCTCCTCTTGCTTTTGTATTAGTGTACGATTTTCCCTCTTAATATCGTCTCTCAGTTTTATCCATCTTTCTCGTCCTCCACTTTTCCCCTTTAACTATCGCGTCCTTCCATTGAACCCTTCTGTTCTTTTCCTTTACTCCCTTCAACATCGCTCTTTCCTTATTTACTTCCTCCAGCACGATGACAAGCTTGTCTTTCATCACATCATTTAGATTCGTAATATGATGAATTATAATGCCCAATATGTGTTGAAGAACATAACGTACAGCAAAGTGTGGAGAAAATTCTAAAGTTTTTATGCTTTGTCTTTTCCTTTCCACTTTCAAGAACTTTTTTCTCGTTACCAATATGTACTTTCAGTAGAGCCATTTACTGTAGCATAATCACTAAATAATGACTGACCTTCAACGTGGTTTGTTGAGCGTTGCAGCATATTTCATGTAAAATTTGATCCTATAGTGAAAGAATTTGAAAAATGTTGAACACAATAACTTGTTACACGATATCTATCATGCTCTGTGTTTCAATTGTATTTCCTTGTTTTCAATGTTGATGGCTGTCATTGTTTAATGGATGAAGTCTGGCCCTCGTAGGAACGCAATGAATTAAATTACTCGTAAATATTTAACACGTATGTGTCATAGTATGTCTCCAAAACATTCACCTTTATCTCGCAATGAGATAAAAGTCGTATGTGATGACGTTTCTGCTGTCAAATGAAAGAAGGAATCAGTCAGATTTATTCATTGAAGCAAAGTCAGTTATCGACCAGCAGACAATTATCTTGATAAACGTCTACGCTTCGTATTTTCAAGGAATCTGCTATTTAGTCCCACTCCCTTTCAAAGTAAACGGAAAGTTAATATCGTCATAAATTCATCATCATTATTAGTATTTAAGTGACAGCGGAATTGGATGTTCAGAACAAGTTTGGCTTTGCTATTTACTGTTGATTAAAGATTATATTCTTGCAGCGTAATCCGATTTCTAAATCTTCGTCTTTTTCCTTCACAGCTCATAATTTATTCGTAATCAGTCTTCCAAAAAGTTTCTTTTCTCCATCTTTGTTGCCCATGCTGGCCATACTTTGCCTACTGTCTCCACAACTTCTACATTAACAACTGTTCATCTTCTAGTTCACGTTTCGAAACATTTTAATTTTCTTTGCCATTCTTTTGTAGATTGCAATAGTCCATAAACTAATCATCAACCCTCTGTTCAATTCCGTGATCATCGCTCCACAGAAGTAGACTTTTTCAATGCTTCTTGCTGATCTTGTCTTTGGCCTCCTGCTTTATAGTACTGAGCGCACTTGAAATTAGCACAGAAAAATGGATCACCGTTGCGACCAGGATCTCCCAATTACGTGCACCACAACTGCCAATTCTCTGTATATAGAATACTCCTCATATCTTGACACTGTCTCAGCTCCTAGTAGCTGGTTATGAAGACAAGGAAATCCACATGTTTGGCGATTTTTACTTAGGAATTTGTTCTGCAAAAGTGCAGTTCAAAAGAATTACCCTTTTTCAAAATAAACCTGTTTAACCAGAAACCCATAACACTTAGTGCACTTTCTTTATCATATTCCTGTAAGGAGACGCATGGACGAGGATGAAGGGGGGAAGGTCAAAGGAGCAGGAATTGCATTTACGAGATCTTTTTTCATGGTTAATGAGTTAACAAGCGAAAGTTATTTCCTTCGGTTTTGCATCGTAGTACGTGACGTGTTGCCACCTGCTCCACCGGGAGGCTGCACCACGCGAAGAACATTGTTTCCGCTGCATGACAAATGGTGCAGGCAAGGTTACGACAAACACTTAATAATGATTCTTTGACCTACTTTGTTAATACAATATAATGTGATGCATGATTGGAACGTGAATCACATACAAAACCCCAGAAAAATTGTCATCTCTCGAATGAGATAACATGACAAATGGGAGTTGCGAAAATCTATTGTTTCAAAACGCATTTCCATGTGTTTTGCTTTGTGACAAATCTCAGAGAGAAATACTTACATGAAATACCGAAGAGCTTATTATGCCTTCTCTACTTCAGTGTTTAGTCTTCTATATGTCGCCCCTCGACGCCATGGGATTGAATTTGATTGTAGTAAATTGAGTTGAAACTTGAACCACTATAACATTAAATATTGAAGTAAATTGAGTTCAAAGTTGAACCATTATAGTAACAGAACGAATCGAACTGTAACAAGTTTGGTGATTGTGCAGTAATGTCTGTGCTATTGTCTGAGTATCTGATCAGAAACACTTTGTACTTTGTAAAGCAATATTGAGTTTATAGCTAATTTATTAAGAACAATCGGTACTTATACCCTTTGGCATTTAAGGGTAAAAATAAGATAAACATAAAAAGGTTGTCTACTAACGCTCAGGTCACACTTACTCCCAAAAATACAAATTAGGAAGAGGACCTTCACTACTGTCGACGCCACTCCTTAGTTACATACCAAATATTATAAGTGAGGTGTTTCTTGTTAATTTGTTTTTTGGCAGCCAACAGAAATCAAACTGTAAACTAAAAACTAAAATCAAAAAGCTAGTCACATGGTTTCAATAAAACTGGTGCACACCTAAAAAGAGTATGAAATAATGCAACCGAAAATAATATTCGGGGAACAAGTGAACATTAGCACAACACTGTGCAAGAACTCCGTAAATGCTAGACTTGAACCCTCTAGAAAATTATACAGACCTCGTGGGAATTATCAACAAAATAGTGCACAGTAAATGATGTAAATTAATCTTCAAATCCTTGGAATCACACATACTATATTTGCCCAAGTAGAATAGTTTCTTTTTACTGAAACCTAGCTGAGTGCCCAAAGCTCTTCGTTTAAAAATGTGTACTAGAAACCAAATACGAGGAGGGAGTTGCCCTAAAATGTTAATAAAATACAGGGAAACGAAATTCTCCCGCTATGATATTTCGAAAAAAAAAAACTGGGTGAATGTAAATCCACGTATAGCGAACACAATTGCTTGGCCATTCCGAAGGAGACATGTTGAGACATATTTTCAGATCTTATATGTACTGATAAGAAAAAAAAAAGAACAAAATAAGAAATATTGCCAAGAAAATTTTGTCTATGAAAATCAACATAATGTGAGAGACACACGGACAAACGATACATACGGAATCAAAAACATTCTGCTTAGAAGCATTTAAGCTAGAAATAAAGAAGAAATAGCAACTTAGTTTAAGTTAAGACACGAGACGCCAAGTTCTCTTAGCTATAACAGCCTGAAATACAAATAACTGAATATCGTAGAAAATAGCATCTCGTTCCTTATTACAAAAATGCATCCAACTCAATACAAAACTTCGATCTACGACTCAATTATGTTCATAAATGCTGTACTAATTTATTTAGAAAAGAACGTAATCTTTCGATATATTTTCACTCTTCATCTGGTTTTAGTATGTTCATGTAATGTGATTTCCAGATATTACTATTGTTATTACTTGTTCTTTCTTTGTATTTCTTTAACAGTTCTGTACTCTTGATTGTGTGCTGTGTTGATAATAACTGTTAATAGGTTGTCCTTTCTGAAGATTTTAGTTATTCTTCCAGTGTTTTTCTTTTTTTATTCGTAATGCTAATTCCTTACTGTTTATTCTGTTGTGTATCCTGGGCCGGAAAAGAAAGTGGAGACGAAAGCAGAGCCCTGTAATTCGGCCTAAGCTGATTTTACATCTACCCTGGCTGGTCCTATCTTAGTCAATAAAGAGCCAGTTTGCATAAAAATGTGATTCGGTCTTCCACTTTTCGGGCCAACCTGCCTAGTTATTTCCGACTTATATCGGGCTGTCCGGTGTGGATGCAAAATCGAACCGGGCGAGATGATGCCCAATTGTAAGACTGTGGATGAGAGAGTTATCATCGTGTCTCAATGAATGTATAATACGTTTATGGAAGAGCAGAAAAGATATCCAAATGATAGAAGGAAGAAGATAAGACCGTTGATAATGGATGATATTGAGGAGCTGTCAGGATTAAATATCAGTTTACGTCAACTAAAAAGAAGTTAAAGGATGACAAATCATTCTAATTTATGTTCCATTGATCAAGGAAAGGATTACAACAATTTTTCAAGGACAAATTTACTTTAAGTGTTTAGAAGGTAGGAAGAGTACGAGATAGGGTTAATAACGTAACGATCAAAGTGCTATTGAACCTAAGACAGAGCAAAGACCCTAAGCTACACTATGAGTGGACATGGATATAAGCTATTATGGAAATAACTCTTTCATAGAAGTACCAGGAAGAAAATCATTCAACAAATAAATCAACTGCTCTTTCAACAGTATTTATATTACGTAATTTAAAAGCAGAATAACAAATGCATTTAATAGAACTTATACGAGAGTGCTTAGTTTCAAATTACTCCGGATGCATACGAGACACCAACGAGAAATATCACAAATGTTCTTACCGTAGGCGCTTGAAGCTACCTAGAATCACTCCAAAGTTAATAAAATAAGCACATAAAAGGAACAATCGGAATCCAGTGCGTGTAGTGTACTAAGGAGTCACAAAGCGGAATCAAACCCAATGATCTAGCGCAGCGATTCCCAATCCCTGTTTCCCGGACATTGGGATTTATTTTAAGACCTTTAGGCAACTATGGCTCAGGTCGTATGGATGATGATGTGATGAATTGGTGGAATGAAGAAAGTGGGAGGAAACGGGAGCACCCCGAGAAAACCCACGCACACGGTGTTTGTCCACCACAAAGCCCACATGGCATGAGCAGGGATCGATCCGACGACCCCTAGCACCAGAGGTGAGCGCTCTACCAACTGAGCCACCGTGGCCCCGTTAAATTAATTCATGTAATTATTTTGTGCATTTTGATAGTCCAGAAAGTGTGACTTAACGTTTACACTTCCTTTCTACAACAAACAGAATTGAAGCGTACAGGGAAAGAAGGGGGAATGGGAACATTTTTAAAATAATGAATTTGAACTCGTAACAAATACTATACAATGACAGCTCAGAAAGTTCCAATCCAAAAGCTCAAAGAATCACCAAGCTCTAGCGGTTTCAGGCTTCATAAGCTTTATGCACCCGCTCCGTCCGTCTGTTCGTCTGCCGACAACTTTCAACTTAGAAACTGCTGGAGTTAGAAAGGTGGATGAGGTGTCGTTGGAAAGGATCAAATGTTCAAACCCGTATCATTCATCCAGATTGTAGGGGGTTACCAGAGATAGGGGCGTTGCCAGATATAGAGCCATTCTATATCTGGAACTACTAGGGCTACGAAGGTGTTTGAGATGTCGTTGGAAAGGTCTTGGCAACACGAGTTCAAGCCCGTATCATTCATCCAGATTGTAGGTGAGGGTCCCGAGTTTCGGGGGGTATTTTCAACTTTGGAATTACTAGGGCTAGAAAAGTGGTTGAGATGTCGTTGGAAAGGTCTCGGCAACAGGAGTTCAAATCCGAATCATTCTCCAGATAGCAGGGGTGATTCCCGAGTTTCGGGAGAATTTTCAACTTAGGAACTACTGGGGCTAGTTGATGTGTCGTTCAAAAGGTCTCGCTGCAATTTTTCGAAAGCAACATTGATCATATAAATAGAATGCTCGCTGCTGATGCCTTGCGGTAGCTTGTGTGCACATTCGCCCCGGACTGGACTCGGTCTCACTTGTTTAGAATAAGAAATTAGACGGGAGTAAATCGGAGAGTTGGACTTTAAAATACGTTTTACGAGAAATAACATTTCGTGCACATTCCTCCATCTTTCACTGTACGCTTAAATTGTAAATGCCATTCTGCCATTTCTCACCCAGACTGCAACAACCAAAGCACGAATTAATCTACTAGTATCTCTAGTCCATTCTAGAATTCCAGAGATGCCTAGTAGAGTGTGAAAGATTTGAAACATTCCCAGATTTCAAAAGAGTATCAAGTTTGACAAGCTTCAAAGGACTGACAACCTTGTTACAAACTGGCATGCTATCTGGGACAAATTTTCCATTGAACCTTTTCTGTAAATCTGAATGTACGTTCTAATCTTTCAACTGAGATTTACGTAAGACAAATTTATGAATGCACAGTCATAATTTTTCCTCAGAGGAGAAGCTTTAGTCATGCAAATAAAATAAAATTAATGAATACTAAATATTGTAACAAATGGCCGAGTACTTCTATTTGACATTCTTTCTTCGTGTAACTTTTCGCTCTCTCTCTTATCGGTTCAAGAGTATGAAAAGGTTGATAAGCACTTCTCCAGCACACTTTCTGGCGGAGGTTTTTCTCCATCCCTAAAATAAAATACAACGATGGAAGTTAGTCTTCGCTTCCTGAAGATCTTCTCGTGATGAATGTCCACTCTCTCACTTTAGACTTACTTAAATCTCATAGGCTGCTTAGGCAGAAAAAATAAATTAATTAAATGATTGAGAATGCAAAAGGGATGAAAACATAAGGGAAGTATAAATCATTAAAATCAAGCGATAAAAAGCTAAATAACAGGGGATGGGATGAATTCCCACCTTTGAAACAATGGGAAGACCCAAGACTAAGAGCTTATAAATGAGAGAGATTACCTGATACCTTCAAAGATGAACTGATCAGGAGTACATTAAACTTGAAGCATACAAGCTAGAAACCAAAGAATTCCAAAACTCCAGAAGATTTTTAGGGAGCATATCCAGCGCCTATTTCTTACACCAATGATCGCCAGTTACTTTCTTGATCATACGTAGTTTTGCTGTGTTATAAGAATATTTTCCAGATGGCAGCAAATGGGATTCTAAAGCAGTTAATTTTATAGAACTTGTTGAGGACAGTATTTTATGGGAACGAACTTGTATTATCCAACTTGGATACAGATTAGAAAGATCTCTGAGGATTGTAAGTGAGGACCAATAGGTTGATTACAAAGATAATGAATACTCTAATTGCTGGTGCGCCAACACTTGCACACGCATAGACAGCGAGAAGAGAGACGTACAGTGGTCCAAAGGATAAGTGGTTCCTTAACTTCAAGTTCGATATGAACAGATTTTTCTCCTGAAGTTTGTTCTCATCAAGATTAGTCTCGTATCCAAGGAATAGTATTAGTGCAGTGCACTTTGCAAAAGAGGAGATAACTGATGACAGCTCTTATCGCTTTGTTGTATCATCTAACTATACTCTTTAACCGTTGGTAACGCGAAGACCAAAAGCTGTGATAAACATCAAAAGAACGAGAACAATTATGTTTGCTCACGTTCACGTATAATGTGAGTTTTTTCCTATGATTATTTAATTTAAAAAGCACTCCAACTATCAAAATTACTTGTTTCTCTCTCTCTCTCTCTCTCTCTCTCTCTTTAATAGAAATCAAGATTCAGCAAAAAATCGTTCGTTCACAGTTTAAGTAAATGGCCTTTATGCTCAGCTGATAGCTCCTGGGATTTTGAAAAAAGATGCAAATATACAACTTTAAATTTTGTCTTCAACCACTTTTTGGGATATTACAAACAAATATTGTAAGTTGTTAATTCTTTCAGCAGGGCAAACGATCTATCAAGAAATCAGTTGTGACCTGATTTATATATATATGTATTTTTCCAGTATCACCAGGCCAATGTGAACGAAAGCAGATTAGTCAGTCGGCATTTACATTCTTGAGTTCTGATAATCACAAGAATCATAAGGAGATGAATGTTCAGGCACAGAGTTTGATTCTAAAATAGAACGCTACTCTCCTTGGGATTATTGCTCAATACTATCCTACAGAAGGTATATTTTCAAACTAATTTGAGCTGTATTCATACTGAGTGCCGCAGGGGAGAAAAGCAGAAACTGTGACATCAGTAAGTCTATAATTTTGTTAAGGGAAGAAACTTTACTTATCAGAAGTGAGTTGGAGATGCTTCATTCGCAGCATAAGATCCTCCCAAAATAACATATAAAAACTGATTCAGCGCACACAGTTGTTGGCAATGAAATGTTGGCATCTAATATCTAATGTTGGCAATGAAAACGAATGTCTTGTTTTCTGCTTTTCCCATTGGTTGAAACCAACACATTTATGTGTATATAAACGAACTGAAATTGTTGAATGTTGAAGAAAATATTTTCTGATTGTATAAATCAAACAAACTGATTTAAATATTCCTTATCCAGAGACTGAAACCAGTTATTAATGGCTGATTCTGGAAAATCGTAAAAACATTTTATCGACCATTATTTTAATCGTCGGAAGATGTTAAATGAAGTATACAGTCTGTGTCACGATTAACTAACTGAAACATTTAACAAGTTCGAGGTATCATCTTTAACACATTTTACAGCTTTAGGTAAAAAGTGAGTTATTGCTTCTATAATATGATTCTATGCGTTCCCAAAGCATGTGTGATATCTGCCTTATGGTGTCCATTAGCACAACACCGGTTTACCAACACGTCCTCGCCTAGCCCAACTCCAAGTGCCGACATCGTTTTTTTAAATAAATGATACGGAATCCAAGTGCGAGAATTAACATGGCATCTATTCACGATTATTATTAGTAAATCATTGTATTTACAAATGTCAACTCTCATGGTTTAATTGACAAAATATCTCAGGCGTTTTAAATAACACTAGTCAAATGCTTTGGTTATGAAGATGCATAAACTTATAAAGAATATTCTAAAAAAAATAAGAAATGCATTCATTCTGTTGTTTTCTGGCTTCTCCCCTCCAAATGTTGTATGAACCCCAGGATTATTCAATGTTAGGTATTTGAATGCCGATTTAAAAATTCAGATAAGACACGATTTATTCATCAGCATACCAACTAAACTAGTCAGACGGTAGTGAGTCATCATATTACGATTAGTGATCTCGAAGTCCCGACTCGTAGAGAGACGGAGAGCTACTCTGTGAAAGCTTTTAGCAAAGGAAACATTTATAAATTTAAGAACTTCTGTGATCGATAGTATTCAATGAGCTTGATCGTTATACTAAAACGCTTAAATAGTTGACACAGTATAGGCAACACGTGTCTGTCTATAAATGAGTACGATGTAAATTCAATTACAGGGGCAAAGATTCAATATTGTTTCCATGGAGAATCAAGAATTAAAAGTAATTTGTGAAACCAGGGGTATCAATTTATTTACAACTATGCAGAAAGTATCTCGATAGAGAGCTTGGAAACTGGCGCCGGTGCATAGGTGCGGCACAAAATTCTTAGCACGTATAATTTTTCACCAAAATACCATCAACATTTCGATGTTACAGTAAAAATGTATATCTGAAATTCTGAAGAGAGAAAGGAAATCAATCGTCAGAATCTGAAAGTACAGTCTCAACACGTCATTTTAAATACAGATTAATTCTTGTTTGAAACATGAGCGGCAGACAATCCCGTTAAAACTGGATCTTCTGGTATCAAATACTGCTTTTTGATTACTGTTGATATTGTATGATTAAAGAAGGAGAGAAAATGATGTTGACAGAGTTAGTCTCCTTCACAGTGACTACAGTTCAAGTGACAGATAATGACAGTTTTACGTGTCAGTCGTAATTAATGTTAATTATTCTTTAGATATGTAATTCAGTGAGTGTTACAACATTTGAGGAAAGACTTCCAAGCATGACTAATTTTCTCTCTTCTTTATGGTATGAGTTATCAGATTAGCAACATTAATTTGTAAAGCCAAGCTAAAAGTTAGTCAAGCAATTTCATAACAACACTTCTCGTTGTCATGGAAAAATGTACAATTGTCTGTAACTAATTGTCTAGACGTTTAATATCAGTACGTAAATGTGAGTAAGCGTTAAGCTCGAATCTCATTCCAGTAAGATTAAAAGTATGTGTCACAAATATATACTTACATGTTGAGTAGCATGCTTGGAAAATCTTCTTAGACAAATAATTTTCGAACTTGTTAAACTATCGTCAATTTTCGTAAAGTTACAGGAAATTTGAAATCCAGTCCCCATAAGTTAGTAAGTAAAGTGCTGACCTGTGATCTGTATTGGAGAGAGGCGCAAGTTAGAATCTTCGTAAGTTCTTACTTCGTTACCTTCAATAACGTTTTCTTAGGCGTTCCTTTCTTTTAACAGATAAGTGTCGGGATGGTACCTAAATGTAATTAGGTAGTTCCATATCCTTCTTTCTT
Organism: Lepisma saccharinum; assembly: GCA_022664845.1. Taxonomy (NCBI): domain Eukaryota; kingdom Metazoa; phylum Arthropoda; class Insecta; order Zygentoma; family Lepismatidae; genus Lepisma; species Lepisma saccharinum. The sequence continues at coordinate 92,872 of JAGDQP010000034.1, forward strand.
ACTGAGGAATGCCTCTTTAGGTATAAAAAGCCAGCCGTAGATTTCACTGCAATCCCTAAATGCAAAACATTGGTAAACTTTATTTTATATGGGCCATTTTAATAACTATGGATTTCGGCCCGTCACGATTATATGAATGTAATGAGTTTAAAATGCACAAGCATCCATGCCCCACGTGGGATTCAAACCCGCAACCTCATGAACCCCTTACACGAAGCTATCCTTTAGTGAATATGGTTCTCCTCTCTCCTGTCAAGATGTTTCTGCGAAGCTCTCGTAGCTGCTTGAATACTCGTTCACTCACTTAACATGATATGATATGACTATATTTAGTGATTTATTTATTTTATTTAATTCCTAGGTAACACTGTCGTCTTTGGATTAATCTACGTCGTTTCCAAAGATGTATCTTGGTAATCTCTGTTTCTGGGAAGACAATGGGAAAGGAGCGGTCAGGTATTTTATGTACTCTTCCAGGATTCCACTGAAGGGATTGATGAAAAATAAACTACGTATCTGAGCAAGCTTCGAATTCATGGAACTATTCTATGATCGATTAGGTTTAAATCACTATAGCGCCCGTTTCTGTCCTTGTTACGAACGTCGAGTATTGTAATGGTCTTTATTCTGATGCAGTAAATAATGGATATGTATTTATTAGTCGCATAGCATTATTTGTATGTTAATAGTCTTATCGAAAGTGTATGTCCAGTGGATGTCTTCCCTCTTCAATATATTTCAATGGTCCCTCTAAAGAAATGGAAAATTCTACAAAAATGTTAACTTAAATTCTACAAACGAACTCAATTTAATTTATTACATGTATCTACGCAAACAAATACGGAAAAGGAAAGAAACACGAATATAACAACTAAGAACGAGATCATGAAGAAAATAAACAAGCTTAAAATCTTATGTAGAAACAAAAACGAGATCACGGAGGAGATAAAGTCACTTAATTTCGGGCATTGTATGTTTCTAGTCAGCGCAGAAACTTCTAATGGATCTATTAATATCAAGAAAACTAAAATTGAAAGTATACAGAACAGTTATTCTGCCGGTATTACTTTATGATTCCGAAAATTTGATAAATACTTTTTCAGAGCAATATAAATCGTGAGTGTTTGAAAATAAGGGTTGGGAAATGAAACGAGAAAGTCTAAAAATGGATACTGCATAAACTCTACAGTTTGTACCATTCACTCGATATTATAAGAATACTGAAATCACGATGGCTGCAACTAAGATGGGCACTGGGCAGGCCTTGTAATTCAGATGATGAAAAATGAAGATTATACTCCAGCGTTGTTGGGAAGCGAAGGAGACCGTTAGGAAGATCGAGACGTCATTCAGAGGACAATACTAGAAGGGATCTTCTAATCAGAACGTGTATACGCCCGACCCATAATATGTATACTCCTATTAGACTGACGAACGGTGAAGGTCGTAGAAGCCATTTTGATGTACTAAACCCTTTCTAATCCCCAACATGGCAACTTCACTTGCTAATCAATTTGATTAGTGTTCTATAATAAGTGATGGGAAATCACCTGACTCTATTATGCTGGGAGACAGAGATATTTTAACACCCTCCTTGAACAAGGGCGATAACATGAACTTGAGGATAGAAAAGAATCGTGACCTACAAATGATCGTCACTATACTTTGCCCACAACAGATGTACAAATGTCTCCTGTAAACAACTCTATAGATAAAAATAAATCGTCATAAAGAAAAGATAAACACACGTTATTCAATTAAGTTGTGTCAGTTATTTGAAGAAAAATCAATAAAAACGTTCGAAAGGAGAATCCGGTACACAATCTTTAAGAATTTCTAATAAGTGAATATAAATGCCCTGCAGTTACGTAACTGCTGCGCAATCATATCATACGTAATTCTCTCTAGTTTCGCCCTAGTTCCTATATGTTTTCTTTTTAACCGGCTTAAAAGACGAAGAGAGTTCTAAGCTCCATCCGTGTATGATTTTATGTCTGTGTGTCCATAAATTTCAAGCTGATGCAGTGATTTTAGTCAACCTTTTCCCGTTTCTAGACCGCGATAATCCTGTAGAAATATTTCTAACAATAAGATACAAATAACAAAAAAAAAGACATAAACAACAAAATCCATTTCTTTTATCCGAAAGAGTCCCTGAGACACTGACAATGCAATTTACATGACAACGGCTGCATTGCTCACTTCAATCATGATTTCACACAGGAATCATATTATTTGAGGGATGGGAAATAAAACTGAGCTAACTGGAAAAATGTTCGAAATTGAGATTTTGGTATTGAGTACTCTGTAGACCTGGAATGAGAGAAACTATCTCAATTGTGCTCTAAAAATTTTACACTAGTCATGTTTCTTCATGAGAGTGTTAAAGTCATTGCTTAATCTTTCGTTAATTAATAGGATACATGTATAAGATAATTGCAAAACTACCTATTTCGAGTTGGAGACATTTCCAGAAAATATGACAATGATTTTGCAACCTTCATACCTGGAAATGAATTTCTCTTTAAGATTTAAAGAGCAAATAAAGAGGTTTTCACTCTGATCATACTTTAGATGAAGAATCTAGACATAATAATATCTTGTATATTTATTTAATGAGTGTCTGTATTTCAGTTGGTAGAGTGTTGGCTTCGCATTCGGGAGATCCTGGGTTCCGTGCCAAGCATCCTGACTTAGGGGTTTCCTCAGTTACACGAAGCAAATGTTGGGTGACACCTTCATCTTAGGCCCTATCCAACTCCTTCCTGCATGCTTTCTCGTATTCTGTTCCAGCCTGAGTCATAGATGCCTACAAGCTTTACATCAATTCAATTCTAACTTAATTATTTTATTTTAAAATATTAATAAAGCTGCGTTTGGAATTGGACAACCCGAATCATCCTTAATTGCAAGTGGACAACTCGAATCAACTGAATAATTCATCCTTGATAGCTCTGAATTTAATATTCTTTTTCTAAAAAAAAAAAGCGAGTAACAGAATATTTCTTTAACAGCGTTTTCTATCTGAATTCCTTGTTTATTGATGAGCCTTTTTCTCCTGTAAAACTGAAATTGTAATCAGGAAAAAATCCTGTTTGCTTCGATACATATTTGTTCGAAATCTCTGGAAGAAATAAAACACAAGTATTGAATAAGGAAAAGCGGACATGTTTAATTACTTGCTATCGAAAGGAGCAGGGGTTGTGTTGACACGTTTTGAAAATTCGCTTCTCGAAATAATTTCTTTGGCATTTGTCTTTAGATTCGCTAATTTTCACAGGACTGATGTCAAGGTGGTGACATGTGGTTATAATCGCATTAGGATGCTTTGAATTACGTGAGTATAAATCGTTGTCTTCTAATATTGCTTAATCCATGGACACGTACTTCCTCTTCATATTATAATTATTTTCTCATTTTACTCTTAACCTTCAGAAGTTTAAAAACTACACATTTCAAAACTAACAGTTTCCAACTAAAATATAATTCTCTTTAAGTGAAATACTCCTTCTGGGACTCATTGGGAAAGTTAGCTTGAGTAATTCGTTGGTACTTTAAATAACACCCACCAACACGTACACACAGAGTAATCACCACTAGAGCCTCGAAGTTAGCCAGAGTTCTTTATTGTCTATTTTTTATTTATTTACACAAGATTCAGATACAGCAGTATTGCCATTTCACACTGAAACATTAACAACACATTGATATTTAAGAATTACAAAATCAATATTATTTACAAATAAAACAGTTGTATAAACATGACATCAAAGGTACTTACATAATTTTTCGTACTTTCGAAAAGCTTCTTCTGTGCTAAAAATGTCTATCTCTGGTGGTAGGCAATAATATTCCGATGCTATTCTGACGAACATAGAACGTTGACTATTTCTAGTCTTGGTGCTAAAGATGTGAATATGTTCCTATTACGTGAAGGGGGAGGGGATCGAAAGCTGAACTCTGAAAGCAGTACTCAGATCGAACTATGCTACTGATTCTCTAAATAGTACGTCTGCCACATTTCGTCTCCTTGTACAGAGTGTTTGAGTATTTGAGACATTCAGAAGTTCGGTGTTACTTAAGGATCTCGTAGAAGGAACTCTGTGTTTAACGATGATGATGGCCGTAGCTTAGTCAGTATAGTTTGACTTCGCATTAGAAAGGTCCTGTGTTTGATTCCAGCTATAATCGGCAGTAGCACCGTGCAAACGCCAGGATGCTACTTCAACTTGTTAGACCCTACTCGGCTTCTTCTCTCATCCTTTCCTCTATCCTATCCCGGCCGTAAAGGACATAAATAAAATTTAAAAAATGGCAATGAAAAATTAAGACAAAATCAAGGTGTGTCAAGTGAGTAGAAAAAGCCATATCCCAAATAGCAGAGCAGTTTAGACAAAATGAAAGCTTTTACTAGGAGAAGAAAGACTGAATTTTAGTTACTCTGTACAGGAAACCAAGTAGTTTCACGGAGCTGATTATAGTGGCCCTGATATGCTCAGTAAAAGTTAGGTTTCTCTTTATATAAAATATGTCAACAAATATTAAACATTATGGCAATATAATGTACTAGTAGATGTATATTTTGCTGCATGTATATCAGATTGACTTAATTAATCTCATTTTAAGGATTAGATTCAATTCAGTTAATTCTATTTGCCTGTTATTGCTTGTATATTATATGTTTTTAAAAAGAACAATATTTTTAGATTTACAGGGAGTGTGGGCATGATATCGCTGATTTCTCGAAAGAATTACGATAGTGAAAATTACCGACTTTGCTCTTTTCGAGTTATCTGCCGAAAATGAATGACAACCTTTTAAAACTGAAGTTTTACTTTCCTGATAAAGAATTTTTAGTTACGTCATCCTTTCCTCAATTCTAAAAATGTGTTATTGCAATCACAGTTTCGCGCTGTTGCTATAATCAAACTTCTTTCATCATTAATTCGCTAACTATATCAGTAGTTGCCAAGCAGCTTTCGAAACATGAAACTTTGAAATTAAAACAGGAATGCCAGGTGAATTGGGAATCGTACTGAAAGTTTACAAATACATTTAATGGAAAGATGGAAAGAAAGATATCAAAACTTCATTTGAGTTTCATTTTCTCCAAAGAAAGAAAGAAAGAAAGAAAGAAAAAAAAGAAGCATTTCTAAAAATTGTTTAACTTAATCACAAACGTTGGATAAAAATTATCGTAAATGTTTTCAATTCTGATTTTCAAGAAAAGCCTTTAACTTTCTCATGAACAAATGTAATAGTCAGAAAATAAGCTGCTAACTGAAAGCTTTTAAATAGCACTCGGAAATATTGTGTAATATAATTATAGAAACCCTAATTAAAGAAAATCGGAACCTGTTTCATTATCATTGTCACAGTTGGTAATTAGAGTCAAATAGCTCTTGTTAAGAAATTTCAAATAAAATGTTGGAAACATGATAATTTCCCTAAAAGTAAAAATGGTAAAAATTTTTGGAAACATGCGTAATTTGTTCTTATCAGTTCTTGAATGTCAAAGAAAGGTATTTCGATTGATGCTCGATAAGAGCATCTTGTCTACTACAAGAAGCTGGATAAATAGAAGGAGATGAGATTGGATATGATATGTATAACTTCATGTTAACCAGTAGGAAATGTTAAAGAAACGATGTACTTGAAGTATCTACGATGTTAATCTAAACATTTTAAGTGGAAACTCATAGATTACTATTAACACACTCTTGAGTCAGGATTTTTTTATTTTTTATTTTAATCAGAAATTTCTCCCTCCCGAACGATGATATAATTATTGGCGACGAACAGCACGATACGATGTAAAATGTAAAACAACGTTCGCTGCTCGTTTTCTGGCTAATTCTTTATGACGTCATGAAATTACGAATGATCATTATATAAACGAACCCTGTGGCTGCCTTATGCAAACAGCTTGTTAACTCATGGGAAAACATTGTTGACAGCAGGCTCTTGATTTAAAGAACCAGAGATAAAGATTCTGTATACGAAATGGATTTTGAACATTAACTTGGAACCCTGCACTTGTCAAGTCTTCAACAAAGAAAGATTAAAAGGAAATGAAATATAAGTACATAAATTATCATCTCCAACAACGGGTGCAGCTCATTATTTAAGCTTCCTTTCTAAGTACTAAAGAACATTCTCCAGAGACTCTAGCACAATTATTTTCTTCAATTGAGATCGCTTCAAGAGATGCCAGAAAATGTTCTTATTTGTTTAACGCATTAATTAATTTCTCTTAATGAAATGAATAATATTTATTTACAAAAACTACATGCATATTCCCAACAGAAGTATGTTCGCGATAGATAAGCGAGTGGCGATATCGTTTGAGTCAAGAACAAACCGGAATAAAGAATAAACCAAGTGATCGAACGCGTATGACAATTGGAGCACCACAACCCGAGAGTTAACGTAAAGATAATAATAATTTTCTGCGAGATGCTTGGTATCTAAGACTCGTGTATTTATGATATTGGATGAATTGAAAGGTTCATAGCAAAATCCTAAAATGTTGACATTTCAGAAAAGGAAAACATGTTTCACGTTCATCTTAACTAAATAATATCTTCAAATGTTTTATTTAACTATCTTCTACACCTCCCATTTTAATATTTAAAAAAATGATTTTCTGAAAATAGTTTTAATTTCGACATATCCTCTTTTTGTGGAAAATAATTATATTTCAAGTCATAATTTGAATATATGACACTTCAAATTTTAAAAAATATAGAAAAATATCCTTTCTGCGCAAATTTATTGTTTGAATAACAAATTAAAAATAATGAGTGTTGCTACGAAAATAATCCACACTTCATTCTATCTACGTGATATTCTTCTAGCAAAAACGTTGGACTAATCCGGTTGTCGTAAAAATGCTTTCACCGGGACAACATTGATATTTGTAGAAACTTATCTTCATAGCTATGGTTGAAATTGAAGACACAAAATTCCTGAATGTGAATTTTTGGAGTTGTTTGGTTTCTGCTATCAAACCTTCAATCAAGAATTGTGTGCTCGTGTTATATACTTCTGCAGACGTAACGCTAAAGCTGGTAGTTGGAATTTTCCTCGATCGTTTTTCATACATATTTTCTTACATCCTTTGCGTCTGCAGTAGTTAATAGGTTTCAGTTTTCTTTTTCTGTTACGTTTACACGACTATTTCCTGTGTCGGTGATTTTCAACAAGGAGGGAGGTGTATCACTTTAGTGAACTTACACACTGTATTTTCCATATTGCTTTTGATTTGCTGTATGAGCAGATCCTTCATGAGTTTACATGATAACAAGCCGAAACACAGGGAATGAAGGAATTAAAAACATAAGAATTAGGGATGAGGTCATAGAGAAAGTAAACAAATTTAAATACTTGGGAGCATACGTAACAAGCAAAAATGATTTCACGGAAAAAATAAAAAGTTGCTTAGTATCGGGGAACGCATGTTTCTATTCAGTCCAAAAACTTCTAACATCGCGATTAATATCAAGGAAATTGAAATTGAAAATATACAGAACGGTTATTCTGCCGGTAATACTTGACGGTTGCGAAAGTTGGAGTACGACCCTAGCAGATGAACATAAATTACGTGTATTTGAAAATAAGGTTTTGAGAAAGATATACGGGCCGAAACGCGATGAGATGACTGGAGAGTGGAAGAGACTGCATAATGAAGAACTCCACAGATTGTACGATTCACAAGATGTTGTAAAAATAATGAAATCGAGACGATTAAGGTGGGCAGGCCATGTAGCTCGGATGGGGGAAAAACGAAGATTATATTCTATCCTGGTTGGAAGGCCGGATGGAAAGAGGCCATTGGGAAGACCGAGACGTCGTTGGGAGGACAATATTAGAAGAGATCTTCGAGAAGTAGGTGTTCGTGATGAAAACTGGCTTGATACTGCCCAGTATAGAATCCAATGGCGAACGTTTGTTACTGCGGCGATGAACTTGCGAGTTCCATAAGCCATAGAATTAGTTAGTTAGTTCTTCAGTTGAAAGCAACTACAAACACTGCTACAGCATGACTCTCGAGGCAGCACGTTTGTGGGCTAAATCACAACAATACGTACCTGAAGTACGTATGTCAGAAAAGTAGTCAGAAAAGTAGTCAGTGGACGATGTCATAGTAAGGCAAAGTTATCTTACCTCATAATTTATACACAGCTATCTCAGTTTCTACTTGTTCAGTTATTCGAGAACACTTAGAACAACAAATTACTTTGCCAAGGAGATCAATAAACTAACTTCACATCGACTATCATGCTTTCTAGTATCATTGTTTCCAAAGTTAGTAGGAAAGAAACAGCAAATAGTGAAACTAAATTATCATAACAAAATAATAAACACTTCTTAAAGACATTATTTTCTTAATCAATTCGTACTAAAAAGGAAAATAATGTTTATGCATGCCTAAAAAGAAAAGCATGAGGCGCTCTCTCATATACAATCACTTCATAAATTCTTAAAAACGACGCGCCCCATTCTTTTCTTTTTAGTCATGCATAAACAAAATTATATTTTTTTTACTTTTTAGTACGAATTGATTAAGAAAAGAAGGTTTTTAAAAAGTTTTTTTTTTCGAGTTATTTCGATGTCAACGACTCGCTCGACTCGAGTCACGACTCGGTCAGACTCGAGTCGAGTCGAGTCGAGTCGGTGCTCAGTAGGTGCTCGAGTCGAGTCGAGTCAGCGCTCAGTAGGTGCTCGAGTCGAGTCAAGTCGGCGCTCAGTAGGTGCTCGAGTCAAGTCGAGTCGAGTCGGTACTCAGAACTGCTCGAGTCGAGTCGAGTCGGCGCTCACTATGTGCTCGAGTCGAGTCGAGTCGGCGCTCAGTAGGTGCTCGAGTCGAGTCGAGTCGGTACTCAAAACTGCTCGAGTCGAGTCGAGCCGGCGCTCACTATGTGCTCGAGTCGAGCCGAGTCGCTGCTCAGAGAGACTCACCCTGCGACTCGATTACAGTGAGTCGAGCTCGAGCGACTACTCGACTTGAGCATTAGACTCACCGCTCGAGCCGAGCGGATTGCCATCCCTATTCCCAACCTAGAGCTCTCGGTTCGTCTTCCAACAAATTCTGGTCTTATACACGTTGAAGTATAATTTCACATATATGTTCATGAATTGGGATGCATTGTTTGTAATAAAAAAAGGAGTGGGCGAGTTTTGCAATCAGAAGTTATGATTCTCTCAAATAAGACCGTAGTGGACACGGCCCAGTTTAGTGCCTAAAATGGTTTTGAAAAATGAAGAATTTTTTGCCGTCTCCGGTTCAATAAATGAATGTGATCTTCTCATCCAAAAGTAAGGTTCAAATATACAATTAAATCTGTAACTTACATTCTTGCATCTTCTTCATTACATGAAAAGCCAGGGCAAACCACCATCTGTTCACTTCGCTCTGGGTGTTTAGGTCACAACCCTGTCTTCCGACAGAGTATTCATCATTATCTTCGAAAGAAGAAAGAATGAATGAATAAACGAATGAATGAATGACAGAAAGGAAAAAGAGAATGAAAAGAAAGAAAGAAAGAAAGAAAGAAAGAAAGAAAGAAAGAAAGAAAGAAAGAAAGAAAGAAAGCTACAATTATGAATCCCATTATTTTTGGACATTGGTGGAAGAGAGCATGAAATCTAGTTGTGATTACAGCAGAGCTAAACCTGGGTCATGTTTCATGATCCAGTGACAGGGCCTGATCCGGAGGCCCGGTGATTTGGTCGATGCCGTCTTGACCCGAATTACCTGAATGACTCGATGGTCCGGTCTTGACCCAAATGACTAGACTGAGTCTGTAAGTCGACGACCCGATCACCCAATTGACTTAATCTTAGCTTGTTTTCTACATGGTTTGAGCTGATGTTGTTTCTGTGTCTTGAATCCATCAGTTTATGAGAGAAGTGAGTTCGTGTATCTTCAGTTAAATGTAATCATCGATGTACTGTATGCCTTAATATGATTAATTATATTCAGATTATTAACAGAAGGGAAAAAAATAATATTGAATTTTTATTGTGAAAATTGAAAACAAAATGTTCCTCAAAGGTGACAGTATCTTCTCACAAAACCACGATAAAAAGAAATATAACTATCCTCCTGAGAAATAGTAGTCATTGTACAAAGACAAAGTAATTTTGGCGAAACTCTTTTTTCTTGAGGCCGAAGAGTTTCATGCACTATTTAATGCATGAAACCGAAGCTTCTTTTAGAATAGACTTTCCGGGTGAGTTGGGTGGGGAACTGCACACCTCCGGGGCTGTTTTTGTTTTCTCCGGGGATATGAGACTATTTCTGTACCATATACTATTGTTAGGAGATTTTCGGTGTCGTATTTTCCGCGCTCTCGGGGGTAACACCATCGGCCCCGATCAACCCTGAAAGAAATATTGTTCAAACAGAACAGTGAGAAAAAGGAAAGAATTGAAACCTCTCCTTTGTCCTCTGAGTCATCGGGTCAGGCCGAGTCCCAAGGATAGACTCGGTGGCCCGTTCCGAAAATTGACCGAATGACCCGTTTTAGTTGTGGATTACAAATATAAGCCATGTTTGAAAGAGCATAAAGGGTTATAGAAACACGATCTTAAACCAAAATATTCCAAGCACTTAGTTTGATTCCTACTTTATTAGATTGAGAAAGAGACGAAGAGAGTGTATTTAATTCTAAGGAGATTGACATTTTCTTTCATATCCTAATCTTTCATAATTCTAATAGTTAGACCACCGTTATTCCGAGCGTTGGATGAAACGAAACGACGTCCCGCTTAGATAAATAAACAGGAAATATAATAACTACATATTACCGACTTTTTAAAAATGAGTTATTGTTATTGACATATGTGAAATACTCAAGTGTAATAAATTGATGCAATAACTCTAAATAACTGTATTCTTCTCTAAGTTATAACATCTCTGAATGACATTTCAAGAATTACGTTTAAATGGAAGCTATTGTGGCTACATCACTCTTATTTATTTCATTTCAGTTAGTAGGTAAGATGAGCCATAAAAATAAACTTAATTCAACTGAAGTATCAAGATCTAAGTCTACTGTCTGAGAAAAAAAACTCTGCTACTTTTTACATCTAGTAATTGAAATGTCTTTTCAAGAGTTCCAATGAGTTCGAGAGTGTTGATTACTTCCGAACTGTTATCAAATGCATCATAATTAGGGAATCTTAAGACCTAATTCTAACATACTATCGTGCTTTTGGTTCATGATTGCTCGTTTAGTGTAATATCGTCACGAATACCGTAACTACTTCTTGGATTTGTCCATTTACAAAGCAAATCCAGAGATTTTAGTAACTTGCATAATCCAGGACCGCCAACTTTCTTTATGTCTTCAATCGCCATAGCAATAAAGTGTCTTCAGCTGCTGTGAAGTGTATATAGAAATCATTTTCAAACTAAATTAATTATTTAATGATATTTGACTTTTTCTCTTATTTCTATCTGAAGATAATCATTAAAACGGATAGAAATGGTCACGGAATAATCCTCTCGTCTCTATCTTGTATACAGATTGTAGGAAGACATTATGCTCTCAAAATGTAAATCTGTAGGAGAGAGGGATAATTAGTCGGGTACAAAATGGTCGGGCGCAACACTTAAAAACACCTAACAAATGCTGAGATTGTGCCTTGAAGACTGCCTTATTTCCTACGTCACTACCTGAAGAAATTGTTTTTATTCAGCAGGCGAACTTAAGCCATAGTGTGCTCTGCCACTTAATCATACAGAAAAATACAAAACAATACAAGAGACAAAGAAAAATCATGAAATACAAGGGGCCGCGCTGACCCAATGGTAAAGCGCTCACCTCTGGTGCTAGGGGTCTTACGTTCGATCTATGCTCATGCCATGTGGGTTTTGTGGTGGACAAACACCGTGTGCGAGGGTTTCCTCGGCGTTCTCCCGTTTCCTCCCACTTCCTTCATTTCACCATTTCATCTCATAATCATCCTTGGCCTGAGCTAAAGTTGCCTAAAGGCCTTGAAAATTAAATTCTAATTCAATACATGAAATATAAGTAAAAGTAATAAATGTAATTAGGTAAAGAATAAACGATAATTAAACGCATATATATATATATACAAAAGTTACTAATCTAAACATAATGAAAAGTTTCAAAAACCTGTTATATCTACATCTAACATTACACCTCACCTCACTAGCATTGCCTTGAAAACACGAGAATGTTTTATTCTTTCTCCCACCATACTCTGCAGACGTTTTCTAGTGACTAGTCATTGAGATTCCTTGTCAACCTGGTGTATTTGCAGTCTGAAAAAGGCAACTTGACCTTGCAATTGGAATAAGCAAACTCCCACTTCAGGTTTGCATACGGTGCAAACAAGATAAAGCGTTGGAGCCTGGATATACCATTGATTTCGACAGGTTTGAGATGGTTGTGCGATAGTTTTCATTGTACCTTCTTTGTCTCCTTGTCGTCACTGTCTTGTACCTTTCTTCATCCAGGTGGTGTACCTACAAAACAATGGCGTATTTCAGCAGGATGATGAGTCATATCATCAGGGATTAGACATCATTACACTGAATTTACCAGGTTGGAACTGACCAGACCAAAATACAGTTTAGCATCTCTGAGACACAGTGCTGGAACGAAATGTGCAACCCAGAAGAGGGAAGCACTTCACGTTGTTTCGAATGAGTTCTGCTAGAATCAGTTCAAAGAAGTTTGAGGGCTGTTTTAAATCAGAGAGTTGGTTCTAATTGCTATTAGGTAGGTGTTCATACTGCAATGCAAACTGAATGAATATATAACATAACAGCAGAATACAAAAATGTACGTATAAGTTCTTCCGCATAAACTTCCAACATTCTATACAATTCTTTTCTGATGCTATCTAGCATACTAATTATTGTGAAGGTTAATTCTGTGTAAATTTCCGCCTGTTTTCATTTTTAATCTAATCTACTTTGAGCTTTCGTTACATTTTTTTCTTTCTTTCTTATTTTTTAAATGAAAAATCAGCATCCGGCATGCTTCCTCTTCTTCACGGTTATTAACTTTTACGACCGAACGCGTTAAGACTTCTTTCATTAACACATGTGAACAAGTAAACAACTCAGTTTGTGCAACTGATTTGTGAGACGTCCAGGGGAATAAAATGTGAAGCGTAAGTTCATTTTATACTTGGCTAAGCAGACCAGTATAAATCTCTGGTCACAACAATGTATTCTTCCTTGTCCGTGACAAAAGATTTGCTGACGTACAAATTCTAGTGACGTCCAGTGACGAATTTAGTTGATGACGTATCTGCAACCATAAATGAAGAGAAAGGAACAGATGCGACGTCATTTCTAAATTTTATCACAAAGTAAATTTTTATAAGAAAACAAATCAGTCGGGGGACTGTGTAGTGTGTACATGTGGTACAATCTGCTGTAACGACTCTCCGATTTGAATTATCTATGTGTCGCTGGAAAAATTTCACCGATACCTTTCGAACGACACCTCAAACACCTTTTTTTTTTTACCTGTTTAAGGAGTTCCATAGAAGTTGTCAACGAACGGACTGACAGATATGATCTATGAGGATTTGACATCGTGTCGACGAAACCTAAACACCTTCGTAACCGTAATAGTTCCAGAGTTGAAAATTGTCGGCAGACAGACGGACAGAGCGGTGGTATAAGGCTTCGCAGTTTAAGTTGTTTAGAGATAAAACAGAGCTGAAATCGAGTCACTTTTGGTGACTCGTCATAACCCGATTGACCTAAATGATCCGAATGACCCGGTGAACCAGTGACCCGGTGATCCTATCTGACCAGATATTACCTGGTCTTTTTCCTGTGGTTTCAATCAATCAATACTGTCAATTGTGAGTTTCACAAATTCTTCTACAATAGCCTTTCCGAGGAACTTCTCAGCAAGGAAAATTGATGTGTTCCGGGTGGGGTGGTGGGATGGATGGTAACACACCAATTCCCGATCACTTCTGAAAGAAATTCTGTTCAAGCGCAATAATGTATAATGAGGAACTCTGTTTGGCACTCCAGGTTACCGGGTCAGCTCGGGTAACCAAGCATATATCCGAAGACCCAGTCCAAAACTTGGCCCGAATGACCGGATTGACCGTGTAACCAGTTACAGCCTGGATAAAAACGTTTCTATTTTCTAAACTTTGAGTAGCATTCAAGACCTAAGTCCGTCACAAGAATGAGGAATAAAGTTCCTTGGTGAGCACTCTTGCGGGAAATGGAACAGACAAAGCCGGATTAAGGTGCAAGTGAAACAAACAGCGGCGCCAAGTTGATGGGGGCACCACACAAACGGCACCCTGGTAGTCTTTGTAAATAAACCAGATTTGAATACAAATTTTGTAGTTATCGAAGAATAATAACGGTTACCTTTCTCCCATATGTATTACATTTATGTAAAAACAAAGTGAACATAGTAATGATTATTTCTCCCCATCCTTTCTTCGTCTATCTTTTAGTGTATTGTGAGGCCTGGAGCCCAGCCTTTCGATTCACTCTATCATACTGAATTATCTAGAGGAGTTTCTCCCCTCCGCTCCTTTTTCTGTTCTAGTTATCCGTCATCCGATTCTGGTTTTGTTCTTATAATGTTGTGTATTTGCGGTGTAGAGCTGATCCCGGCTAAATTTGCTATTCTGTCCTGTGAGATTTTATGTGCTCATGTGTGTGGCCATGGACTCATATGTGTCTATCCACCTTTTTTCAGTCTTGGGTTCCACTTTTTGTTAGCTACGAGGCTCTTTCTCCGGTTTCCGTGTATACTTGAACCACGGCTTCTTTGGCTTCAGTAGTCTCGTAGTAGTGAATGTTTGATTATCGTTTTAATATTTTAAAGCCTGTCTTAATGAAAACACAGTTTGTCTTAGTGGTCACCTAGTCGTGTTTTGACCGGGCTCTTTGCTGCTTGATCCGCACTTCGTTTGGTTGCTGTTGAATTATCTCTTTCTTCATTTTTCTCTGGTCTGTATGGTTGCTTTAGTTTCCCTACTGTTTGGTCTGTTTCGATGCCTCGGTTTTCTTGTTCAGATCAGGTATCTGACGGTTTGTGTGGGTGGGTTTCTTCGTAACTCCTAGGTCCTGTGGACGCTGGTAAATTACGTACAACTACAAAACTAAAAATTGGAGGAGAAACTCCATTATTATAAAGAGACAGGATTCAGTATGCTTTTGTGAATTGAAGGGCCTCACATTACATTAAGATAAAGGAATTAATGCTTTCGGGCAGGAATTGCCATAAAGCTTACTGGTTTCAAATTTATTTGTTATTAAGTGGCTGTGCCCCAAATGTTGAATAAATTTAATGTTGTCACTCAGCTACTCCCAAAAATTGTGGAATGTTATACCTTCTACAAAGCTCCAGTAATTTTCTTCTAAATTTAAGAACAAATGAAGATGTGAACAGTGTAATACTAAAAACTAATGGAGAAGAATTGGCTTTCAAATTAGACTTTGATCCTGACTTCGAGAGGAGAAAACTCGCCCGAGAAATACTAAAATATACTTTTCCTACAAAATGGAAATGAGCCCGTTGCTCGAGGAGGAAAATGCTTGTTTTGCGTGGTTCTAGACATAGCTATCACCTCACTGACACAATGTTATGATCAACTGGATTAATACAGCAAAATTTTTATATTTTTGTATGACATACACCAATTTAAGAATTGGGATACGAAGAAAACTTCAGTAAGATACATGAAAATTCAGAGAGTGTTGACTCGCGGAGAGGAATGCGACATGGAAGTCTTAGAATTGCATCAAGAACTGCTCACTCTATCGTCAATGCTGCCTTCTGTAGAAGTGTTGAGCTACATTGTAAAGAACCTTTCTCTAAGATTTTGTTTTCCTTCGGATTCTACTGACATTGCCAAACTATACCAATTACATGTGGGAAAGAAGTTTTTCAAAATCGATGAAAACCTATTTGAGATCAGCCATATCTCACTATGAAAACTGAAATAGTATTTTAAAATGGAATTCACGAAATTGAAAGCTGGAAAAGTTCGTTTTTGAAAGTTTATACCAGCGCCTGTACATGTTCCTTAGAACCTATTAAGCTCATGCATTTATATTAAACGGATGCGTTGTCATACTGTTTGTATTGTCTTAATTTCTATAACACTACCCAAATAAGAAAACTATTGCGCGCATGTGTTATTAAAATTGACAACCACCTCAGAAAATGGAAGCTTCTTAATACAGAAATTAATGAAAGATTTTCCACGGGTTATCAATGAAGGCGTGAAATGGAGGGGAAGAGGACGACAAAATTAATCTTCGTTTGTAGCAAAATTCATCTTCGACCGGCCCTGGGAACAGTGAATGAAACGCCTATGGCCTTTGTATACCTAGACAACCTGTGAATACTTTCTTGGGACTTGTCTGGTGAAACTGAGGGAAGTATTGAAGAATATGAGTCAGGATGGCCGACAGAGGACTTAAACCTACGTGCCTACCGTACTAATCCTAAGTTCGCGACTAGAATCACTAGACCAGGTTGGCTATACTACATTTTATGAGTATATTTTATTATTTGTTTTACTTTATCTATTTAACAAACTCCAAACTCAGCTCAGTTGTTAGCGACTGCTTTACATTGAAGAACAACTATAACAATGGAAGGATTTAGGAACAATTTGGCTCTTAACTTACGCAAGGTGACATTTTTCTGGTATGACGAGGGAAGCCAGGAAATACCTCACTCAGGATGGATGGACTCTGGGGAGTGAAACCACGACCTTTGGAATACGAAACCAAAAGCTTTATCAACTGATCTCTAGTCTTATATTCAGTTTGCAAAAACTACGTGTCACCTTCTAGATGTTAAAAAATACAGTTTATAAGCATGTGTATTTGATCGGTGATTAAAAACCCGTTGTTAGAACACTTACAAGGGAAGTATCCGAGTGGGCACTAGAAAACGAAAAGTGTTTGCAATAGACACAAGAACGTTAATTCCATTTTCGTCAACGTAATTATTTTAAAAAAACTCATGGCCGGAAAAAGTTAAAAACCTTGAAGTTATTTATGACCATAAATTAAAATTTGGTTTTCTCCTAAATTATAAAACAGCAGAGTCCTGCAGAAAACTAGAAACTGAGTGGTAGGGCAGCCGAGAGCTTTAAAATAACAAAAATACTGAAAGAGACAGTTTGTTTGGTGATTAAAGAGTAATTTGAATATGAAGTCTGTTTTTTTGAATCCCACCTCTTAAATTCAATGTCATCAAGCGGAAATTCATAAATAAAAAAATAGACTCCTAACATTCAAAACCGCCATATTTTATCCAAAATAGTAATATAATTGGTTCTTTTGAAGTAATAACACTTAAATTGAAAAGAGTCTTCAAGGCCATTTTGTTTCTTTATAAATTTATTGACGAATGTGTTGATAGCAGAGGCTTAGTCTGTAGTGTGTCTATCTTACAAAAATAAACATAATATCTTGCCTCTACGGTAGCTGGATTACAGGATTCGGCATAAGCCTGGCAGTCAAGCCAACATGGAGTAATGCGATGAGTTGAAGTCAGTGTGGAGTGGAACACTTCGAATGAAGCTGATGCTACTATAAATCTACAGTTTCGGCCGATATCAGTAACTGACAATTGGGATTTAGAACGATGTAGCTATCCAACATCTGTCAATATCGAATGGCAAATACTTTTGCCGATATTACGATATTGATGCCGATCGGCATAATATTGATCATTGAGAGGAATTTGCTGTTTTAAGAAAAGGAATTACATATATTTTTACAGTGGTTTTAGAAAAACGTAAATATATACGTTTTATATACTGTATTTATTGTATTACATCTCTTCTTTGCTCGTTCTTATTTATTGTTGAAAGTTTTCTCACTTGTCTGCGACCGGATTCGAACCTGAAATCTGTCATTTGTTGTCCGTTGTCTTATCCACTCTGCCACGGATCCATCCATGAAGAATTATACGTCAATCATGCACTTCATTAACTGAAACATAGAATGTGGTGGCATTGACACTCTTTTAATTCCAGAATGGATTTAAGCAGGGAGCTTGTAGAGGTTTTATACATGTCACTTTTTAAAAGCATTTGTCATTTCCCCATTACATAGACATTCTCAACGAAGTACAACACCTTTCTCATGTTTCAGGAATAGCTTTGAATGTCGAAATATCGTACCAAGCCAATCTAGATCGGTGTTTAGTCAGAATGGTCAATCATGATCGGTATCCGCGTTATTGGCTCAGTATAGGTCCGATATCGGCATCTTATCCTTGTGCTGGTAAAGAAGTTGCAGTCACATCAAGTATAGTAGTAACAGTGATGACGAAGCTGATGATGGGTATTATGCCCGTGGGTAGGTTTGTATCCTGAAGGTCCCTGGACAAGATGACCCAATGGTAGCTTAGCCTTGTCTTCCTTCTGATAAGATGACATCCTAAGGACCTGGTCTACTGTTTAAAGCGAACTCCGAACGACTTGTGTTCTCACAAGGGATCGAGCCCTGTACCCCTTGATTACAAGGCAATGAACATTGCCACTCATCCGTTGAGGACACTATACGTAGAAATATACAATATATATAACATATATATTTCAAATATTACTTTCTAATATAATGAGCAAGTAACTGGATGTTGAACCTGTTATGTTCACTAAAAGAATTATTATGAATATTAATTTTTAAAATTTTAATTTTATTCTGTTGGTAGATGCATTTTAAATAATAAAGAAAAATATGTGTTTTGACAGTATCTTCTCGTTTCTTAACATTCGAATGCGACAAATGAAGCAATAGGTTAATTAGTATGCAACACTGGTTATAAATATCTCACAACATCATTTCTACACCATTCTATTTCCCATCAATGGTGAATGTTATCACTGACTTCGGCTAAGTACTTGGCTCAAAACAACATAAATAAGTTACCTTTAGATACGAACAGTGTTGTGTGATTTAAGGCTGTGAATAAACTTTCTCAATGAGATATGCACTGAGACAAAATAAAGATTTTTAATCTCAATTTATGAAAAGCGGAGGAGAAGTTTTAAACAAGAATATGTAGTATCCACTTTGCTGTCTGTTAGGAAAGACTAACTGGGTATCCGATGGTTTTCTGTAGCCATCGTAGCTTTATCCTCTCTGTCTCAAGTCTCAGAGTCGGTTTCTTTCAAGCGTATTATGCTTTTTTTTAAATCACAGTTTTTCTTACAAATCCAGAGGTAATATTTGCCTTTCAAAGAAATTTTAAACACTTCACAAATACACTGCAGACCACGATAAATTCCATTTGCTGGAATCGGAAAAAGAGAAAACAGTGTTGTCAATGTACACCCAAATTCAAAGAAACTGACCTCTGGATGCACTTTCTAAGTCTGATAAGTTGCAGAGTGCGTCAATAAGGAACCAATATTTGATATACTGTTGGTTTGCAATTACCATTTCATATGCTGCGCTTGCAACTTATATTGGCTTGGTCTTGCCATGTTGCGTAAATTTTGGACTCAGAGAAGTTTTCCATCGGCCATTTCCCACGAATCTGAGTGGCAGAGATCTAGAAAACCAATGAACAGGGGTGAGAATCAGAAAGTAAATACGAGTAGTTCTTTAAGACACAGGCATCTCGATTCACTTGGTATGCATACTTCACTCGCTGGCCCAAATCACCAGCCTACCCAAGGCACATCTAAATCGGTCTGTACAATAGGAACTCAGACGGGTATTCATTCGTACTTCATTACTAACTTCAAGGAACAGAATGAACCTTAGATCATAGTAAGCAGAATAAATGTAAAAGATTATGTAACCGGGTGATCCACCGTTCACATGTGGACGAAACTGGAAACAATAAGAAAGTATGTTTGAAGGACTAGATTATCGCTGCGGTCGAGCATAACAGATGTCGCCTGCGCATCAACTCTGTCAATGCGTGAGCAAACGTGCATATCATCTAATGTTAAAGAACATCCTTTATCGTTCCATTAAGAAAATAAAAAGACTCATTACTTACTCAATGATTCTGGAGCAATGGAAGCTACCAGCTTGTAGAAAGTTGTGAGATGTATTTCAGTGACCCAAACGGCTGTGTAACTGAAATCAGAAGATCTAATAATATACCTTTTCACGTTGGAAGGTAGCTTTTTATTTATATTCTTTGCTTTTTCAGGATATCTTTGCAATTCCTGAGGTAGTCGAATACCCTTATGGGGATATTCCTATACAGCAGCAATTGCTCCTTGGATTTGAACCTATCTTTGGTTATTTCCAAGTTCATTCAGTGTTTGCTTAGTTGGTGATCATCCCTTTCGTTGAAGGTTCCCACTATAGTTAAAACCTGTTTGAGCGGGAAATGATTGTGGATATGTTCTTGATGATTGCCAGTATGCTAAAAGCAGGCGAATAACTCATAATTCAGCATCATACAGGGCGGTACAGACTGAGCCAGGACCTTGTAATCTTAAGTGGTACGAATTATCTATATTACGTGTTCTCTTATAAACTGGGCCCGAAACAGTGGACGAACTCAGGACCGTCATAAATGGTACCGACAGTTCCATAAATGGTACCGACTGTTATATAATTGGTGCCAGGGACAGTAGATGGCTACACAGACTGTTACATAAATGGTGCCGGGATGAGTGGACGAACACAGGACTGTTACAATTATGTGGTCGTTTATCTTATGATTCATATTCCAGTGGACGCCCCAAATCTCGATGGAAATCCCAAAGTACAGAGTCAAAGATCTATGAAGCTTTGAAAAGATCGATGGAAGAGTGTGCTTTCGAAATTGAGGCGTTTGCGCAAACAAACATGTATGTGACATTTTTGTGTAAGTGGTGTTATTTACGAAATATAAATATCTAATGTGTTCTTGATATGTATTTGCACTTGGTTTTAGCTTATTGCAACAAATGGCCTCAATATTCATAAATTTCTGGAGGGAAATGTACTACAAAAAAAATGGAACAAAGTCTATGTTACATGTTTTTCCGTGAGTTGTTGGATTTATGAAACAAAAGTCTGTGTTACATCATACCGCGCCCCCCGCTCTCCGGACAAATTCAACTTACTTGCCGTTTTTTCTCAATACACGCGAAATGTAACATAGACGTTTGTTCGCGCATATGTCTCAATTATGAAGCCATGGTTTGTGGTGAAGTGCTGTAATGCAGCTACCATTGTGTGCAAACGACGGGTGGTAAGGAGATTTTCATAACGGTCTGTGGACTAGGACTCTTATTATTATGCAAACTTGGGAGTAAATCAGACACCACTTTATAAGTAGGTCCCGACCTGGGAAGCTAGGTGCTCTATTTGAATGACAATCACCAATCAACTGAACTCGAGGCTATCAGTGGTTCCGTGACGCCCAGGATACAAATTGTCAAAGCATAAGATTATCGCCTACCGTAGCTGCATTGTACGTAAATGATTTGAGAAGTATGATAGATAATTCCACAATATGTCGTGATCCCGAAATTCACTGATTAATTCCTTTGAAGAGATATTGTGACCTCTTTCAACGACCGCATTAAAGAATCTATGTGATTGTCTTGTGTTAGGATTGGAAAAGGATAGCTCTTGATGTGATGTGATCTCCAGGGCTGTGGGCTGTTGTATGAGTCTTGGTGGATGCGAATCCATACTAGAAGAACATTCCACACATTTATGACAGGTCTGTATATTTGTCATTGAACACATCGACTAATTCCCATTTCTGGTTTCACCTGTTATATTTGAAAGTACTAATGCTGTAGGTCTACAGTATGAGTTAATAAATTAAGGTAACATCAAGCGTCACTGGCCTTACATCACAGCAGCAATTCCTGGTTTTACGTCGACTTCTCACAATGCTTTCAAAAAGATTGTGTGTAGTCTTTCACGATAGGAACATGCTTTAGCACCATAAAATGTGTATGCACAGAAGACACTAAACAGTGCTCACTGTAACAAAGTGTTTGCTCAAGTACGGAATGAAAACATTGGAAGAGTGAAATAACAGGCATGTAAAGAAGGCAAACAAAGGCTCAGGAGACGAATACTGTTATTCAAAAGCTTCCAGTGTGAAGATGAAAGGCCTTTTTTTTCACTTGCGGCGTTTTATGAAAGTGAATGCAAGGAAATCTCTGAAGGTGACACAGGATTATTGCATGCAAGTTTTCACCACGAGGTAGACAGCTGATTTATGCATCGCTTAATTTAATCAAAAGTGTCGCCTCACAATTGAATGAATTGAGCCTCTGCTGCTTCTAAACAAACAACAATTACACGAAGTTATTCTTGACTAAAGTACACGGAGTTGAGAGTTAAATGGTTTGCCATAAATACTGGAGAATATTAGAAATACTGTTTAAATTAAGAAAAATGTCTTATATGGTCGCATTGCTTTGGCATTCAACCTGCAAATAGCCTATCTCTTGGGCTTCAGATTAGACGTCTTTTATCCGTGTATTTTACAATAGAATTCTCCCATTCCCCGATTTGCACATCTGCATCTAAATTTAAACATAATAAACGAATCAAACGCGTCCTTTGATTGTTTGTATCTAAGATAAATCCTGTACTGAGTACAGACTCGAAATTTGATCGTAAATGTCTTTCTTGTGTTATTGCTTAGACGTGGCAAGAATTCCACCTTTGTGAAAAATATACTTTACAAATTGAAATACTTTACGTATGTGTAGTCCATTTCCAAAACCACCCCTGTCCAAGCACCATAAACTTTGGGAAATCAACAAAACACTTATCATGCACTTCTTATTTTTCAAAGCTCGGAGAAATGTGCAGCCATAAATATCTTAAAATAGTAGTACAAGTTTTAGTTTAGCAGGATTTTCCATTTTTTTTTAAAAAAAAAGGAAACAAAATATATATAAAAGTTTACTGTCGATTTTTGATTCTTTCTTTTACTTTGCTATGATAATTAAATTATTTTTCAGACGTTCTGGAATTATTAAACCTTACTAATGTGTTAGAAAATAATGAAATAAACTAAATCATGCCACTATTTCAAATTTTACATTTTTGTGGAGAAGGGCACTTTTGGACTACACACATTTTAGTCCCAACCCTCCGAATTATGTTGTAGTGGAAACTATCGGATAACGTAACCAGACTATTTCAAGATCTGAGACATTTATGTTACCATCCTCTAACATGAGTTAAAATTATGTATCTGGATATGTAGGCCTTATATATTACTCAGTCAAATGACTGAAGGCCATTCACTTTTTCACTGCTATTATGATCAGGTTATATACACACACAAAGCATTTGGAAATATCAACAATTTAGAAAATACGTTTGAGAATTTTAGCACCTTCTTTGCGAAACGATAATTCGGTCCCATTACAAGCTGATAATAAAATGTGTCCTACTCCAAATCAAATTCTAAAAATGAGATAAGCAACTATAAATCCATTTCCATCATATCTTCCTTTGCTAACCTATTATTTACAATAATATAATTAATCATGAACGAAGTGCAATATAACCATTTCAGTATGGTTATGTGACAAATAGATCAACAAAATCAAATCTTGCTCTAATTACGGTTCATATCGGAGACATTCATGATTGAATTCCAGCAACGTTTTCGTGCGTTGCTGAGTCAGTACTCACGTTTTATTTCTGTTTTACCTATGGGTCCAAATCAGATGAATCTTTTGGATGCGCTTTGTTGTAGATGGGGAAGCCCGCCAATTTTGTCTTAATCCCAAAGCCAGTATTTTTACTGCTGAGCTATATGCTCTTTTAAAGGCTTTGGATTTTAGTCTTGTTCGTGGTTTCAACCGCATCCTTGTTTGTACAGATTCGAAGAGTGTTGTTCAAAGCCTCGACAATATGTATTCTAAACATCCGCTCGTGCAAGATATGCTATGTAAGACACACGCCATCTGCTCTGCTGGTGGTGAGGTTGTCTTTTCCAGGATACCCAGTCATGTTGGTATCCATGGTAATGAATTGGCAGACCAAGCTGCACGTGAGGCAGTTTTAGGAGCTAACATTAATATGCAACACATTATAGACAGGTTACGCGGAATGAATGGCAGCGACGATGGGATGACGTTGCTGTTAATAAATTGAAACAAATTAAGGTAACTGTTGCTCCATGGAAATCATCTTGCCGATATAGTAGGAGTGAGGAAGTACTTTTATGTCGTCTACGTATAGGGCACAGTCGCATGACTCATGGATATCTGTTGCGACGTTTGGACCCTCCGCATTGTAGTGAATGCAATGGAATTTTAAGTATTCGTCACGACCTTTCAGATTGTCCAGGATATAATCACCTCAGACAACGTTATAACATCTCTAATGACATGGCGTCATTGTTAGGGGATAAATCAGCTATATTGCGAAGAGCTCTTATGTTTATTCAAGAGACAGGTTTATCTCCGTCTATTTGAGATGATTGTGTTGGTTAGCTGTTAAGTTTTATGTAGTATTATTATTTTATTTTTGTGAAGGCCCATTTACAGTCTTCACGTTTTTAACTTATACTAAAGACTCTATACATCTTTAGTTTTTACCACTATTTTCTTTTTCTGAAGACACTTTACACTTTCAGGTTTTATATGATTTTATAATTTTAGTTAATTAACAGATATGTTAAGACGTGGCAAAGGTCGTAAGCCATAGTGTTGTTACCGCCCATACACTTAATTTTATCTTATTATCTTATCCAATTACGGTTCACGTAGCATCATCATTAGACAAAGGTGCAGAAATTTATATTATCTACACTAACCTCGCCAAGGCATTTGACCTTATAGATCATGATGTCATGTGATGTAAGGTCAGTTACTTTAACTTTAAAGAATCTTCACTGGCGTTCTTGCCTCGTATTTATAGAAATGGAAAACACAGAGTTTATTTGAAGGTAATACGAAGTTCCATCAGTTGGATAAAATTCCTAAGGATAACATTTAGTAGATTTATTTCTAACATTTATTAAAAGCAAAATTGTATTATGAACTCTACAAAACTGCTATTTTCTTATGTGAAAAGTATGTTTTGAAATATTCTCCGTTGAAAGCTGTAATAAACTTCAGTACGACTTAAATAATGTTGATATGGTCTGGGGAAAATAATAATGTTACAAATGTCAATAAATGCAAGACTCTCCTCTTCACTAAATTTAAGAGGAAGTGTAACTGCATATACACAATTAGGGATGTTTTATTTAACAATACCAATTCAGTGAAAGATTTGTGTGTAATATTGATCCTCATTTAATGCTCAATACGCAGATTGTCACCATGAAAAATGAAGCGAATAGAAACTTATGATTAACCATGAGATGAAGAAAACATTTCGATCATCCACTGGTTCTCAAGTTGCTGTATTTTAATTATACCAGATATAAATTGAAATATGCTTCTGTAATACGGAATTCACAATGCAGTATATATTATGGAACAATTAAGGACATTCAATCGTTTTTTTATTTCTTGGTTTATGAACAGACGAGGTTTTAGCCAAAGTTTGATTTTTCGTAGTTACTTGCAGAAAAACTTTGATATTCTGATCTTGGAGAAGAGAAAAATTATTAACGATATTATATTTAAAAAACAAAAACTAACATTGAAGTTGGTTATATACACATTTATCCGCATCTGGTATCTATGGGTCAAAATAGACCCATATGCTTTTGTTTCTTTCTGTCACCGCTAAAGTGTGCATCATAACGGGCTTTCTGCTATTCTCGTCAGTCGGTGTGAGTGTTCAACGAGATAATAGTTTTTTTCCTTTACTTTTCAATTTTGCTAGCGGGCAGTGTACGGGTCAATATAGACCCACAGATACTCTTAACATAGTTCCCTTACACTTGAAGTGAAATATCTTTCTACCCGAACATAATGGATAGGATTACGCACAGTAAAGAAATTGACTCTATTTGTGCTCTTACAAGAAAGGCAACTCATATTCATGAATGCTTTCCCATAAAGAGTGCAAATATCACCTGATACCAAGCATATTACGTATTATAA
Source organism: Lepisma saccharinum (assembly GCA_022664845.1). Lineage (NCBI taxonomy): Eukaryota > Metazoa > Arthropoda > Insecta > Zygentoma > Lepismatidae > Lepisma > Lepisma saccharinum. Next base: position 118,864 of record JAGDQP010000034.1, read on the forward strand.
TAATTGCAAGCAGTAGAACGTTTGTGAACAAATGTGTCAAATAAGAACACAAATATCTTTCTCTTTGTGCTTTTAGACACGAATAATGTATCAAAGTATTTTCCGAGAATACAAAGATCTACCGGGCCGTAGAAAAAAAGTAAAAATGTTTGGTATTAAAACACTGAAACTGAAAATAAATACCAGGTGTATGCATAAGTAGTTTCCGGTTTACCTAGGAGATGGCGCCAGCGAAAAGTACGCAGCATATTCATTTGACACATACGTCATTTTGTTTGTCTGACATTAAACTACAAACACACACAAGTTGAGTCCGCCAAACACTAGCGTCTTTGAGTGATCATGTCGAAGTTTGAGCCTGAAAAAGAACATTTGCGGCACGCATTGCTTTTCTTATTTAATCAAAAGAAAAAGGCTGTTGAAAGTCATCGTGTGTTGGTAGAAACATATGGTGAACACGCTTCATCGATTAGAACATGTGAGACATGGTTTCGACAATTTAAAAGTGGTGATTTCAATGTGAAAGACAGTGCGCGCTCTGGTAGACCACAAAAGTGCGAAAACGAGCAATTGCAGGTGTTATTGGGGGATGACCCAATTCAAACTCAACAGCAATTGGCAAAAGCATTAAATGTGTCACAAGAAACAATCAGCAGACGTTTACGAGCAATGGGGAAGATCAATAAACTGGGTAAATGGGTCCCACACGATTTGAATGAACGTCAAATGGAAAATCGCAAAGTCACTTGTGAAATGCTGCTTCAACGCCACGAAAGAAAATCCTTTTTGTATCGAATTGTGACGGGTGACGAAAAATGGATTTATTTTGAAAACCCGAAGCGGAAAAAATAGTGGCTTTCACCTGGCGAAGCCGGTCCTTCAACACCAAGGCCAAATCGCTTCGGCAGGAAGACCATGCTTTGTGTCTGGTGGGACCAGAGCGGTATTGTGTATTATGAACTCTTGAAGCCCGGCGAAACCGTTAATGCACAACGCTATTGCCAACAAATGATTAATTTAAATCACGTATTGATCGAAAGACGACCGGAATGGGCCCGAAGACATGGCAAAGTGATTGTGTTACACCACAATGCACCGTCTCACACAGCAAAACCAGTGAAAGACACTTTGAAATCGCTTGGATGGGACATTCTTCCGCACCCGCCGTACTCCCCAGACCTGGCGCCATCTGACTATCACCTCTTCGTATCAATGCTGCTCGCAGAGCAGCACTTCAGAAATTTCGAAGACGTTGGAAAATGGCTCGACGAATGGCTTGCCGCAAAAGACAAGCAGTTTTTCTGGCATGGTATGTATCAATTACCTGAAAGATGGGCGAAATGTGTAGAAGCCGATGGCCAATATTTTGAATAAAACAAAATTAACTTCCCTTGAAAATTACATGTTTTCTTTACCAAAAACACCTGCAAAACTTATGCATACACCTGGTATTTTGTACGCTGTAAAACGTCCATGTCATTTGCATAAGTTTACGACTATATTATTATTATTATCGTCTTGTGTTCATGAATGGAACCCTTGTTGTCACAATGAAAGATAACGAACGCGTTGCAATATTTCAAATTGTCTGGCGTACATGCTCTGTGGAATTCAAGATTCCAAAACCAAAAATGAGAATCTTTTGATTTTGTGCATTATTTCATAAAGAAAGAAAACAAAGTAGTGAGATTTTGAATATTCTTAATTGAAATAAGGATTTATTTGAATTATATATCAATAAATTTATTTGGCCTCGGTTTTACTAAACTAATACAAAATAAATTATCACTTATGTCCAAGGCGGGTAACTGCTTATGGGTTAAAGTTCCTACACTTAGAATTTGTATCGGTACCAATGATTTTTTTTCTTCTGTCAGAAGACCTGAAGAAATTCTGTTAAAGTCACGCATATGGCGAACTTGTGCTACTTACAATAAGTACTTAGAAGCAGATGACAAGATAAATATCAACAATCTGACAAAAACAGCTGCACATGCTACAATCATCCAACGTATTAACATTTATATTAATTTAAAAATTATGCTGTGGAAACTGTATCAATGTTTTTGTTGTGTTCTGTACAATTGCGTTTATAATACTATTTATTGCGTCTATTTTTATTTGTAGTGTTTGTTTCTTTATGTAATGGAAAACTGCAATTGGGCATTAACCTGGTGTTTTCCTAACAAATAAATAAGGTTCTTAATGTCGAAATATATTAGTCTGTACTTTCTATAATTAATACTTTATCCGATTTATTTTCTTTTAAAACGAAAATACTAAGAAAAGTTGGAGATTTCGTTATTGCTTTTAAAAAGGAAATTTATTTTCATATGTCCAATTTTACCCTAATCCTTTTTTTTTTCTTGGACATCATACTGTCCTAGGAAGTACAAGGAAATCGAGGGAATAACGTGGATATGACGTCAATATCATGGTTGGTCGTTCTAATTAACATCGATCGACATTGGCGTGGGACGATATTTTGAAATTGAATGCAATTCTTGAAACTTAAGAAACGTTCTGTACTTCAACCTGAAATCGTGAAAAAAAAACTTAGCAGGTTGAAATATTAAGTTTAAAGAAATACCACTCCATGAAGATACCGATAGAACTGGCCGACATCGATCCAAAGAACGTTGTGTGTGTTTGAGAAAGTATTATGTAATGGAAAAATAACACGACCTATTCAAAATAACGTATAACACTTGTACATGCTCCCAGCTCCCTGCAGAAAATCATTCTGTAATGAAAATAATGTCTATACCATCACATTCCATGTCTGAGTTAATGAAGAGCATAATATTGCTATTCTATAATAATATTACGTATTATTCTTGAAGGATGGCTCCGTAGATGACTGGCTAAACAACGGACCACAAATCACAATGTTACATGTTCCAATCAAGTCGTAAACATTTTCAACTGTAAATGAAGACCAGAAAATAAGAGACGTAATGGAATAAAGAGAGGATGTAATTTAGATCAGGCTATTTTCTAAAACTACTGTAAAATATACGTAATTCCTTGTATTAAAACAGTAGCGAAAGATGGTGCTTTCCGATAGCGATTAATATCGCTCGGATCGCTATCAGTATCGACAATATCAGCCATTCGATATTGATAGAGATTAGATAACAACGTCAATCGAAATTGCAAATCATGCGTTATTGATAACGGCCGATACTGATGTGCTATTGGGTGTTTCGTATTTTGTACACAAATTTAATACTGTAATGCTTCCATTCTTCAAATATGTCTCCAGAAGATATTTCATACTAAAAGAAGAAAATGAGATCTTCAAATGAAGACCACAGGAAGAGAACCTGCCTTGTCCATTTTGGGTGAAATTAATATAAGAGTGCCATCAGTTAGCTCTTTGAAGGGCCTGTTTAACAAGCCATCATGCATGAAGATAACATGTATAGTCCGTCTGCTACAAGCAAATCTTTATTTGATGTGCAGGTAAACGCAATGCTAATTCTGGACTTTTAAAACGCTCTCCTGTAAAATCAATGAAATGGACAAAGCACGTTCTTTCCTTGTGGTCTTCAAGTGCAAAACACAAGGAAATTATTACTCCCTTCTCATGCAAAAGCTCAGAGGTTCAGGCTTTAATGGAAGTGTATCGTTGCAACGTTTTCCTCTTTCAGTACGGTAGACATCGTAGGTTGCATAAAAAAGACATTATGGATGGAGAAATATGGTGTTTTCTAAAAAAAATAATAATAATGCTGAAACTAATTTTATTTCCTTCAGTTGTTAAATAAACTACATAGTTAATCAGTATTTAACATTGCGTAGAACTTTGAAGTTTTTCCGATTACAATATGGCATTTCGGACTCATTTGAATGTCATTATAATGGAAAGTAAAAGATTGATTGGATATCTGTTTAAAGTAGGAAATAAAAGCTGTAAGTGGAAGTTTCTTTCGGGTTGGAGATTTCTTCTCAGCTTGGCAAGTGGCAAAGGAACGGACATTACTCTCATTTACGCGACATGTAAACACATGCGGTCATGACACACGATAAACTGCTGGGCCTAAAATCAGACGGATTACGCCAGTTTTTTTCATATTTTGGATTTGATCTCGATGCCAGGTGGGAATCACTTGCAATTTGGGTAGTAATCACTTGCATTACTTGTAACTGGTGGAAACTTCGTAGACAAATAATAGTGTTATTGTCAGAAGTCAAATTAAACAGTTGCAAGGATGTTAACGGATTTTCTGTTCCTTTTTTTTTTTTTTTTTTTTTAACTCACAGTTGATCTTGTGTCCCATAAATTCATAAAAGTACATAGTTTGATGAGTTTAGTGTTCGATTTGTCAGAAGTGGGATGCCGGGGATTTCTCCTGGTGCGTGAGGATTTGATCCCCGGTTGTTGATTCCAAGTATCATGTCAACGAGGGATAAAATCTTGGTATTTCTACCCAACCAGGTACTAGGTTGAAACTTACCAGCAACCACTACTTATAGGATCCCCCCTTCATAAATTATCACAAATCGAACACTGGATCAGTTTGATATTGACGTCTCAAAGAAGCTAAGTTGCTTCTAAGTACGGGTCCTACAATTTATGGTAAAGTGGGCTCTGAGCCACTCCATTGAATGACTCTGGCGGAACTTGAATCCGTGACCACCCGTACAGAAAGAGAGTGTGCTAAGCCCTAGGCCATGCAGGGGGTTAATGCGATGGTTAATCAGACTGAATCTCTTTTCATCTCATCACCTCATTTGACAATAAGAAAAATAGCTTGAAAACCACAGGGCAGTGTCAAATGTTATCGATTAATGTAACAAATACTGATACTTGAAGAGAGTAACTTCTCTCTCCGTGTGTGTGTGAGTGTTTTACAAAACATCGCTTGGTACTCAGATTGTTTTCTTTTTCCACAGACTTGTTAACGAGTCATTTTCGACAGCACAAGATCAACATAAAGGAAGGACATGAATTCCTGAAGAAGCTCTCTGTATTCTGCAAACGACCACTCAATATCAATGTCACGGAGGAAAAATTCGATCCTTTCGTCTGGGATATGTACAACGCATTCTTCTTTGCTTTCACAACTGTAACAACAATAGGTAATGCTGTCGATTTCTCAGAAGTTCATTTATGAAACAACCCATAGAATTACTTTCTTTAATCTAGTTGGTAAGTTGTTATGCTACTCAATTTGAATGTCTTTTTGTGGCCTTCGGGCATCTATGAATCAGGCCGTTGTTCTACTCAAGAATGCTGTTGTTTATTTTCTATTGATTATTGAAGATTATGAGTTCGTGATATTAGTGCTAATTGAGTCGTTTATTACCATTAGAAGGTAACATAACTGCCACTTCTGTAAATTTCAGAGGACGAATTCAAAGCGGAGCAAATGCAATTCCAATAGTAAATAAACGAACGTTCATTACACCGCCTACAATATTCGTAGAATGTACTGTGGTGCTAAGAAAAAGTGTAGTAGCTAGAATAATATGATGGTGTCGGGAATTTAATATACCAAAGAAATGAATACAATGACCTTTTAAAAGCATACATATCAATGAATCTATCGTTTTAAAAATGAGAATATTTGAATTCCTTTCTTGCTTTTGTCGTTTGGAGTAGTCTCACATCAGCTTAATTTATTACATGTTCTGTTTAATGTTTAAGAATAATTCTATCGGTATTTAACATAATTTGCATTTTATATTTCACCTCTAGATGAACCAACAATTACAGTCCTTGCATGCAATTTTACTTTCAGGAGAATTTTCTATTAGTCCAAGATAATGGCAAGTTACGTTTACAGTTGCCAATTGCATCTATTATGCATCACTAGCAGTAAACAGATTATTTATTATTTATGGCTCACCTCACCTGTAGCAACATTTCTTTTATATTTCATCAAATTTATCACAAATGTAATTTGAAAGCCATGCATTGTTACTATCTATCTTTGCTTCAGGTAATCTTTGACTAAGCAAGATTATGTTAGCAATTTTGCTAATGCAAAGTGAATTATTTTTCAAATTTGAAACCTCTTTCGCATTTTGCGAAAAAAAAAATAGTGCAGGTTTAACCTGCCTTCATTCACATCTGACAAAACAACAGAGAAGTAGGAAGCGGGAATCCAACTACTGAACACCACCAAGAAAGAAATTATCGTTTATTTTCTGCTCCAAAAGACTTTCATACTCAAAATTTCACATCTGATATTTAGTCTTCCAAAGTGCAGTTTAAGTTTTTGTAATCGTCTGCAATTGCACTTTATAACAGATATTGGAATTCTGGCCGATATGTTGCAAAGAATCTAAAGAAATTATGTATTAGCTGAATAATTATTAGCCTCCTTTATTAGCTGAATAATTATCTTATATAAAACGCTTCAACAGAAAGCAATCAATGTACATGGTATACAATTGCTTCATGTAATACCTTACGCATAATTACAATGCAATTCAAAATATATTGAGTGTTACTTTTTATCACTTTGATCATAAATAATTCCTTCTCTCTCTCTCTCTCTCTCTCTCTCTTGAGTAATTGATGAGGCTGAATGTCTTTCCAGTCATCATTTCACTATTCTAATAATGGTTTTATTCAAAAGGTGAGTGAGGGTTCTCTCTCTCTCTCTCTCTCTCACACACACACACTCACACACAAACACATATTCTCACACAGAGACACTACACGCACACACGTCACAATGACCTGATGACCAAAAACGAAAGGAAAACGCTGTGACTGTGAATTTGTTTTCTGCAAGTAACGTCAAACAGTATTATAATAAGCAATATTGCCTGAAGGCTCTGTCTTCATATCCTGTTTGTTTCAGTAAAATAAACACACATAAAACATGGTGATATGATTTAGAACAACATGCACATAGTAGAACACGAACTAAGATTAGCCAAAAGGCAGATTGTTACAAGTATGACAACATGTCCTTATCCTGCAGCCAACATTTATAGTTTGCTAAAGCAGTTAAATTTCTGGCTAAGTGTTCTTTTTCTTTGTTTGAAGCCATTAACTCCATCGTCGAAGGAGATTGACGACTATTTATATGCATATTAATAGGTAATTATATTTCGTGTCCTCATGGCCTTCGTCAAATGATTGTGCCGTAAAACAGAAATTGCAATCTTTTGTTCAACAGCTATAATCAAATAAGACTGACTGGCGTGAATAAGAGAAAAGTATTTTTCTTCCAGGAAACACAAGTACGTTATTCATACGCTGAAGTAATCATGAGGAAAACAATTCGAAGAATTATAAGGTTCATAATTTCCCAGTAAACATTTTCAATTTATCTCTTACCGTCTGCACAAGAACTTTAAGAAAGCATTTTCTATATAATTTCTGTCTCGAGTTTGTATATAGTATATTTCTGAGCCTTGTGAGCATACTAGGCATTTACCAGAAAACATACTGGCTTCTCTATTAAAGTTATAAGGCCGAAAAATATGTGTGTTCCTGTTTAATGCAGGACCATGGCATGTTAGCTCTGACATGCTCAGAATTGAAACGACAAACCAGCAGAAACATCTCGCGTCCTTCTATAAGACAATATGCAGCACTACACTAATTTAGTGAACGTAAAAGAAATAGGTTTCTAATAAAGAACAATCAGACAATTTACTCTTAGAGAAGAATGAAACACTCTAAAGAATCTGAAGAATCCAAGAACCTGATTCCCCAAACTGTACAAATTACTGGAAGTGAAGAAAAGGAAAGTATTGTAAACCAAACAAGCAGAGAGAATACCAAAGCTAATATTTAACAATATTTGGGCAAGTTATTAATAGAAAAACAGATTTGGAAGATACCATAATTTTCTAGTTATACGTTTAAAAATAACTCTACCAAGTCCGCAAGAAATTTTCAGCGAGGTAGAATTGCTAGTAGATGAATTTGCGTTCCAAGTCAGAGGGACACTTCTGTGTCTCTTTAACTATGAATAGCCGCAATGCAGGGAAATGATTATTGTGCATGGCACAAATACATATTATGTGATACTAGTACGTATAACATGCATGAATGATGGATGGATGTTTGAAGCTATTCTGTAAGTGCACTGCGGTTGACCGTAAAGTAAGTTAGGTTCGATTTAATTAGCAAGTTTAATTTATTGTGCTTGTGTGTAAGTTAAGATTTGAGAGTTAACTAAAAAATAAGTTTTCTATTTAAAAAACGGGGAGATGAACTGATGAGAATATAAATATTTGGGTCAATCGTCTGTTCGTTTATTTTGGCAACGCTTTTGTATTCAGTCTGGTCATATTCAATGTTAAGATCAAAATGATAGTCGTTCGAACGGGAAACATAATTTTCCTGAATTGTGGAGCTTGTTTCCAGAAAGTACCAAATGTTTGAGGCAATGAGAAAAAACATGAAGAGTTAATAAAATGAAACTGGATTTGTTTATTCTTTCTTCATATATGCTGAGGGAACAAAGTCAAAGCCACAAAGATGCAAAGTTAACTTTGGAAACAAGCTGCACAATTGTTTTCTATTGAGAAGGCTATCACAGTTAACTTTATTTTAAAAACACACAGCCAGCTTAACGCTTTCAATGTTCTAACAGCATCTTCCTCAGACGACACATCAAAACACATTAACAGTTCATAAAAAGTACCAGAAGACCCAAAGATCCCTACCACGTCATCCGCCAATCAAGTCTCAGAATCCGTTCACTTTCCAAAACTAAACAAATCGTAGCCAATCACAGTCCTTTCCCTTACAGGCCACACACCCTAGTCAACTATAACGCTATCACAAACTAGTAACAGGTAACATGACAAGGAAATATAATCAAGGCACAAAAAATATATTAGATAAACAAATACGTAATAAATAAATAATTAAATAAAAATATAAAATTTAATAAATAGGTCAAAAGTATAACAAATAAATATTAAATAAATAAATAATCCAAAGAAAACTAAAATAATAATAAAGAACCAACGGGGGTGGGGGGCAATCCAACAGTTCATATTTTTTGAAAGACTTTCTCCGCTCTTCTCTTCCCAGTATGTCTTCCCATTCCTCATTGATGCTCAAGTCACAATTGCAGTTCATAGCCTTATCTCCCGTTTCCCTAATTCTCGTCGTTTCTTTCCACTTCCTAACCAACATCCTTTCTTCTTGTTCTAGTATCTCCACCCTTTCCCAATCTATATCATGCGCCTCTTCCTGTACATGTTTGTAAATATCATTTTTGTCTCTTTTCAATCTGACGTCATCCTTGTGTTGCTTAAACCTTTCCTTTAATTTCTTTTTCGTCTCTCCTATATACACTCCCTCATAGTTCATACACGGAACACTATATACAACTCCTCTTTCTTCTTCTCTATGTAGAGCACCTTTCTTCCTGTTTCTCACTAAGTCCAAGACCCTCTTCCCTCCTTTCCTATATGTTTTCAGTCCTGCCTTTCCTAACAGCCGCTTGATCTTCTCGGTAATTCTTCCTCCACTTTCTATCCCAAACCACTTTATATTTTCGCTTCCTTTTTCTTCTCTCTCCTTCTTTTGTGCCATTTTCTCTTCCTGATCATTCTTCTGTCATCCTCACTATAACCATTTTCCTTTAATTGTTCCCAAAACCTTTCCATCTCTATCTTATTTTGATCTTCCGTGTTAATCTTCTCCATTCTATCCTCCATGTTCCTTATGAAATTTTCTTTAGTCTTTTCATCAACGTCACTTCTCTTCTGGCAAAATACTAATGCTGCACCTTTCTTCTAAAACCATCAAGCTACCATTCTCCCGTCTTTCGTTTTCTTTATCCTGATATATATAATGTTCTTCTTGAGTCTTTCCAAATACCAAGACAGTCATCAATGTACCTGCAAGTGACGTTGATGAAATGACTAAACAACATTTCAAAAAGGAACATGGAGGTAAGAATAGAGAAGATTAACACGGAAGAAGATCAAAAGAAGAGAGATGTGGAAAGGTTTTGGGAACAATAAAAGGAGAATCGTTATGGTGACGATGACGAAGAATGATCAGGAGGATCCATGCACAAAAAGAAGATGAAGGGAGAAGAAAAAGAAGTTAAAGGAAAAAGTGGTTTGGGATAGAAAGTGGAGAAAGAATCACCGAGACAATCAAGCGGCTGTTAGGAAAGGATCTTGGACTTACAAGGAAATATCCCCAAGTGACACACTCAGATTTGAATGAAATTTTCACAGTTGATACTCTTCAACGTGAAAAGAAATAGTGTAAGCTCCTACGTTATGCAATTCCCTCTAGAAGGACATAGGTGATTTTAAAATTTTCTGGTTTCCTTGTAAAATGTATTGGGTGATTCAAATGTGGACCATATAATTTCTACAGATTTGACACAACATAAACGTAACCATATCAAATGTGAATGAGACCAAGCACCGCATCTCTGATGCATACTACTTTCTCCGTCCGCCATGTTGGATTCAACTTACTTTTTACAAATGACAATAGGGGCAAGCGACATATCAAATACACCTGTAATTTTCTCACAATGTCACTGGTGATATTAGATTTAGCCGTTCTCAAGTTATTGCGTGTTACATTTTATATTTGGTATGTATTGAACTCTCCATATAATTTCCACATAATTTCTACAGGTTATGCAGAATATGAACGTATCCATATGCAATGTGAATGAGACCAAGTACTGTATCTCTGAAACATGCTACATGCTCCGTCCTCCATCTTGGATTCTACTTATTTCCTTCAATTAATAGTGTCAAGTGACATATCAAATTCATCTGCAATTTTCTGAGGAACTCACTGATGCAATTTGTTTAACGTATCTTTAACCTGTCTTAAGTCATTACAAGATAATTAAATAAAATATTGTTTTGAATTCCATACTACTTGAATTACGACTACTATCCAGTCTGTGACTCCCACGCACAGGGCAACGGTTTCAAAACACTTTCGCAAGCGTACGCCTGCAGCGGCTCGGTAAGCAAGGCGGTTGGCGGTTCGGGTTTAGTTCAACATACATACATACAACAATACATACAATATATACATACAACAATATTATTAGAAGAAAATATTACTTTATGCTAATCTTATTAAGTAGTAAATGTACATTCACATTACAGTATTTAAAAGTCTATCACACAACACATAGCAATGGCAAATATGTGAGAGAGTGTAAAGACGGATTAGTTAGTTTTCATTGCTTTTCGCTAATCTGTCACTGATATAAATAAAGGTATATTTGTCAGTAACAAAAACGCTTGGTAACATTTTTATCAGTAATAAAAGAACACAGAGAGAGAGTAGTGACTCCATGGCCGTGGTTACCTACAGAATTGTTTATCTAGATATGCACAAACAGGTACGGTGAAATGAAGGGGAGCACTGTCCTGTGAAAGGGGTTTAGTGGAATCGCCGTCTTCATGTAAGTTAAGTGGGAGGATTGAATCTTCCAGGGTGCGAAGATAACTATTACCAGGTAAAGTATCATCAAAAACATTGCATCAATTACTAGAGTATGCCATATACCACACCACACCAGAACTTTTCGCGCAGCTTTCATACCTGGTTGATACCAATGTGGATTGGTGTTGGGCCTCTCCATTAGTAAATCAAGAACTCCATAACTAAAAAGGATGTTTAATGCAAAAACCTGATTACTCCAAAATTCCTTCGGTCCTCTCGGAAAACTAAGGACGCCGATTCGGATCATCCTCACACAATTCATGTACCATTTACAGTTTGTACGGAGGGGGAGACATTTATGTTTGTAGATGACACAAATAATGTAGGTTTGACTGAGGCCACATTCTCATAATTTACTTCGTGTGCTCTTCGTATGGCTTTTAAGAAGACTTGTCAAATCCACAGTTACTGCCTCCGCATGAGTTCCTATTTTGGGCCTCCGCTTTTTGGTTTATTGCACCTACTTCCTGTTTGTCTAAATTTGTGAATCAGTTTCACCACCGCACTATTTGTAATAGGATGAACTTCGGGGTCTCTAGAGTTATTATTTTATCTGGCAATAACCGGCACGATCTTATAATATAATAATATTATTATTTTGTCATTTTCGCACATTGGTACAGTACTATGGAATTAAAAACGTTTTTTAAATTAACTTGGAATATCTTAAGACAGGTTCAAGATAGGTAAACGAATTGCATCAGCGAGTTCCTGAGGAAATTTCAGAGGAATCTGATGTCACTTGCCACTATTCTCACTTGAAGAAATTAAGTAGATTCCAAGATGGTGGATGGACCATGTAACATGTCTCAGAGATGCAGTGCTTCATCTCATTCACATTGATTATGGATACGTTCATATTCTGTACAACCTGTAGAAATTATGTAGCAATTATATAAAGAGTTCTATACATACCAAATACAAAATGTAACCGCAATAACTTGAGAACGGCTAGCAATATAGTAAATCTAACATCACCAGTAACATTGTGAGAAAATTACAGGTGTATTTGATATGTCGCTTGCCTCTATTGCCATTTCAAAAAATTAGTTAGTGGCCGACCCAATTTGGCGGACTAGAAAGTAGCATTCACATCTGATATGGTTACGTTCATGTTGCGTCAAATCTGTAGAAACTATATGGTCCACATTTGAATCACCCAAAATATTTTACAAGGAAACCACAAAATTTTAAAATCACCTAACTCTTTCTAGAGGAAATTGCGAAACGTAGGAGATTACACTATTTCTTTTTACGTTGAAAAGCATCAGCTGTGAAAATTTCATTCATATCTGAGTGTGTCACTTGGGGATGTTTCCTTGTTCGTGAGAAACAGGAAGAAAGGTGCTCTACATAGAGAAGAAGAAAGAGGAGTTGTATATAGTGTTCCGTGTATGAACTATGAGGGAGTGTATATAGGAGAGACGAAAAAGAAATTAAAGGAAAGGTTTAAGCAACACAAGGATGACGTCAGATTGAAAAGAGACAAAAATGATATTTACAAACATGTACAGGAAGAGGCGCATGATATAGATTGGGAAAGGGTGGAGATACTAGAACAAGAAGAAAGGATGTTGGTTAGGAAGTGGAAAGAAACGACGAGAATTAGGGAAACGGGAGATAAGGCTATGAACTGCAATTGTGACTTGAGCATCAATGAGGAATGGGAAGACATACTGGGAAGAGAAGAGCGGAGAAAGTCTTTCAAAAAATATGAACTGTTGGATAGCCCCCCACCCCCGTTGGTTCTTTATTATTATTTTAGTTTTCTTTGGATTATTTATTTATGTAATATTTATTTGTTATATTTTTTGCCTATTTTTTAAATTTATTTATTTATTTTATCTTTATATTTCATTATTTAATTATTTATTACGTATTTGTTTATCTAATATATTTTTTGTGCCTTGAAAGTTAAGTGTGATAGCCTTGTCAGCTTGTTTCAATTAAATCAAGTATGGATACAAACTAGCTATTGAGAAGTCTTCAAAGAATTAATCTGATTAATTAAAGAAGGCTAAATACAAATTAAGTAACATGATGATGCATTGAAAATATATGTCGACCCTTGAAAGCCAACGGATATAAATGACATTGAAATAGTAAAAGAAAAAAAATCGATGTTATATTTTATTTATAACTCTAAGTATTTGGGATCTGCATGTCTCTTTGAACCAAACATGAATATTTTGTATACTTTATATTTTGGGTTATATATAAAAGGTTACATTTTTTTTCTTCTATTTCAATGCTACTTATTCCTTGGCTTCTAGGTCGTCATATGGTTTACTGTTCTTAACACGCTATTCTCAATCCAGTGTTGAACATTACTCACTCCTGACAGACTGTGTCGTTGATCAGTAATTAACTATAAATAGAAACTATAACTTACGCCTCGTATAAATAATTGCATGAAGTTTTGTGCGCAGCGAGTGCTTAGCAAGCTCGCACCTAAACTAACCACTTTTTTATTAATCCTAGCTTGCATTACTAAACATTATTGTTGTTTATCAAGAAGAGTCTTTTATGTAGAAGCTCAGCATCTAACAATAGAGTGCGAGACTAACAACTTCTTTGCTGCGAAGTAAATTAGACTGAAATTCTATTTATTCTGTTTGGGCTCTTATTCTGCCACCTAGGTCCTGAGTGTACAAAGAAAACCACACTCAGAATTTCAATTATCACATGAAATATGAAAACCTGTTCACTGACCCGCAGAAGTATATGCCTCTGGCTTTTCAGGCCACAGAATAAAAATTAAAACAAGTAATTTAACTATTTGCTAGCGTGTAAAAAGTCGAAGTACATAAATAGTTTTGATACTACGATCTAAATAAAATTTAAGAGCCAAATGAATTTAAGTAAATTTCCGTTTCACATTAAATGCAGGCAAAGACTTGACGGGGCGGAGCGTAGGAGAGAGCGCTATAGATAATTTGACTTGTGCTTACGTAAACTTTACATTTATGAACTTTATAACGTTTGAGCGGGTCTAGTCTTTGATCTTGTTTTTTATATCAATTCAAGAATGAATGGGAAAACAATATCTCTGATCTTGCTTTACGGTAATATATAGAAATTCTTCTGGTGTAATAACCAAGAGAAGTCCATCCGGATGGCTGTGCCCGAAAGCCAACCCCAGGAACTACTACTGTACTTCTGGATCCTCACTGTAAAAGCCAGTCTCTCGCGTAACTGCGTTTGCACGTACTGACAACTTAAAGAATTGTATGTCTGTTCCAGAGGTCTGGTAGTTTACCTGTCAAATACATTCAAATTAAACAGCTGCCAGATGTGTTAATTCTCCGTGCGCACAAGTGGTTCTGTCATAGTATTGTAATGCAAACAAGTATGTCCCATAAAAGTAAAATTATTTCCATTCAAACACTCCACTTGAAAAAAAAAATATCATTTGGAAATGGTGAAAGAATAAAATTGTGGTGTGATTTCATTCGGGAGGGCTCGTGCGGGGAGGGGGGGCGAGGAAGTCACGAAAAATATGCATATTGACTCCAATGTACTAAAATTTAAAATAACAATAATGTTACTTAAGAATATGTCGTATGTACAATATTTATAGAATCTGCTTTTATATAGTATTTCAGTATATGTATAAATAATACAAGAGCTGAGACTAGTCCTTTCAGGAGAGCTGTTGAAAACCTCCAACCCCCTGCCCCCGAAAACATGCCTGAGAGAAACATGACTGGTGCGTTATTCCGTAGTCAGTTGTTTTAGTATACCAGACAATGTGACTATTGTAAATGGGTACAGGAATCTAACAGCAGTGCAGTGCGCTGTTAACCCAAAATACATGAATCTGACAGCAGTGCAGTAGTATTTTCCTTTTGGTTTTGCAATGTGAATCCGGATCCAGTATTTAGTGATTACACGCCTCATATTTAGAATCTGGGTTATTTGTTATGTTAGAATAGGTCTAAGAGTTCGGTACAACTCGTTTATAAAGTTAAAGAAAATGAGATCAAACCGTTCGCTAAATGATAACAGCAACCGTACGCTGAGTTGTTGATCGGTTACGTTTTCAACCGTAACAAGTGACTAAATGTTTCTGTTTTCAGTTGACAAATGAAGACGTTGAGAATTCTCTTGCACTCTATAAACAATGCGCCATTAAATAAATTCAAAGCTTTATAAATAGAACCAAGAAACTCTACTTAACTGTGTTACATTTTTTAATTTAAAAAATATCTTAATGACCAAGTACGTTTTATGGGGATTAAAAACTAAATTTTAACTCTGACGGTTAATTTCAACTCGAATTTGTCTTCCACTAAATCATATGCTCGACCGATTATAATTTATGCGAGGAATCAAAATGATCGTATCTTTCAACCCTGTGGAATACTTTTAAAAAATTCTGTTCCCATAATAACAACACCCAAGCCAGAGGTATAAATGTCGACTTACAAAATGCTTGAAGAAAATACTCTGGAAATCGAAACCTTGCTTTTATGCAACATAAACAACACAGCTGATGCGTGTGTTGCATAAAAAGACAGGATGTGTTACTTATTAAATGACTGGAATTTGTAATTTAATAGGGTCCAGGTCTATTCACAACAAGCCCTTACGTGAGTTGAAGAACGGACTTTCAACTTTAGTTCCATCCAAAGTCCTGAAATTTCCTGATCACTTGTAAACTTTCCCACCAAACGAAAAAATGTGTCTATTAGTAAGGATAAAAGATACGTGGGCTGAAGGAAAACGGGGAAGAGGAAGAATACAAGAAAAGTAAATCGCACGAAAAGAGAAAGATCCGAAGGTACAGAGAGAACTAACTCGCCTTGAAGGACCTGCCGTTCTGGTAGAACCCTGATATTGATCATGTTCGTTGACTATGGTGAATATCGTTCAATACCACTCCTTTTAAAAGCATCAATGATGGAAAGAGTTAAGAAACCTAAAAACAAAAGATATGTGGATGAAGTAGGCGAAGAACGCATCTGTTTCCATCCTGTCACATTCATCAAATTCTGTTTTCAAATGTCAAAATCATGTGTTAATGAAACGAGTTGGCAGATTGATGTCTCAGAGAGAATTCTTATGAATTTTGTGTTGCAGAAGTCATTTGCACTTGAACTTTGTTTTCTCGTGCAAGACAAGAAAGTCTTTCTGTGACGCCAGCATTACATACTTTTCATGATTAATTGAATTCTGAAGAAGGAAGGAAAAGATATTAAAATTGTGTGGGAAGAGAGAAGACAAAAAGTGCTAATAAGAGAAATTGAATTCTCTTCCTTCTACACAACACAAAATAACAGGCTTTTCACTACGCGAGTGTTCGTTTAATTTTAGTATAGCATCTCTCCTAGCCCACATGCACTACTACATAAGGAAATCAAGTAGTCTGAGTACCTGTCAATTTGCTCTCTCTCTCTCTCTCTCTCTCTCTCTGGATGAAACCATCCGCAATTTTTTGCACATATCTCTGTCGGTCGCCATCCACCCAGCGTCGTGAGGAAAACTGGGGAGTCACGTGAATAAAGACGTGACGGCTACTCGGTCTAGAAAGCCCTTAATACGCCTGTTCGTGGCTAGATGGCGCGCAGCGCTGACCACACTGTCGTCACTCAGGTGGACGCAGTTCCACCAAGAGCGAACAGATTGCGTTGGGGCAGGCTTAGGACCTATCGGTCTGTAACGCCGATGGTTATTATTATCTTGCATTTGGACATCTTCTAGGTCCATTTTTTCTCTGGGAATCCAATGTAGAAAATGTGTTCTCCATCTTCCATCTGTTCGTCTGGTTATGTGACCGGCCTATCTTCACTTCATCTTTGCAGTCTTTATTATATATTCTACCTTTGCTAGCGAAGCAACTCATTCGTCTTAGTCCCTCCTACTTAGTCCTAGCATTCATCTCTCCATTGTTCTTTGAGTATTTGTTAGTCATTGAGTCGTTTGGGCATTCAATGTCCAAGTTTCACAGCCGTATATCAACACAGAGAGGATACATTGATTATTGTCATTATACATCTTCTATTCATTTCATTACTCATCTTGGCATGCAATATTTCAGCTGCCATTCTCAACTATGACGATTGTCTGTCCGTTAATCTTTATTTACTTATTTCCAGGATGTTCATTGTACATTACTTTTGATTTACATAAATTCATTTTAAGTCCTATTTTCCAGCGCTCATTACTCAGATCTTCTATTCTGGTTTGTAGTTCGTCTGCACTTGAAACAAACAGGATTATGTCGTCAGTGAATCGCATGTAATTAAAGTGTTTGCCATTGACTTTTGTTCCAACTTTATCCCAATTGAAATTTTGGAATGAAATGTTTGAAATTTTAAAAAGCTAGTTTGGAAAGATAGTTGCAAGTATGGGTAAACGTCAATGCTAATTTGCTGGAATTGGAATCTAAATTATTACTTCAACTCTTTTTCTTTACTTTGGCTCTTTCTGTCAAATCATTCTTTCCTTGAACTCTCGAGGGGTATTTTTGTGACCGTCCATTTCACCCCTCACTACACACCTCTGATAACCGTGTTTAAAATTATCGCTCATAACGACTATTTTAGTCCTCAGTACATATTTTCGTCCATTGGAAAGCCAGACTACGTAATTCAGTCATCCTGAATAAGTTTTTGGATTACAGTACATTGACTTTTGTTATTCAGTTTGTAAGTGTTAACAGCTGCTCAAGACATTCGTTTCTCTTTTCAGGTTATGGCAACCTGCATCCTAGCGGTCTGTTGGGAAGACTGCTGTGCATATTTTATGGTCTGTTAGGAATTCCAATTAATGGTATTTTATTGGCTTCTTTAGGAGAGTTCTTTAGTAGCAAAGTAAGTAGATTTCCTCACTCATTTTCTTTCGTTTACCTTCATTCTTGAAGACATGAATTGCAAAATATGCCAAGTCCACAGGAGTATTTTTTTTTCAGAAGGAACAAAAAACAGTCCAAGAACTTGGGATGTTATTCTATTCACCCAAAAATATTTAGTATGAAAAAGCTTTTTAGTTGCAGTTAGGATGTAATATTATGCAAGTGGATAGCCCTTGGAACATTGATGCCGAACGAACAGGAAAATGAAAATACGAAAAAAGTGGACTTGGGATGTCTTGCAATTCTGGTCTTCTCTTGTAGCTGGGTAATTTTGATTTGATACATTAATTAACCCGAATGTTCATTTTGAGAAAATGTGGAAATTTAATAAGATTCTAAAATTAAATTTTCACCTGACAAAGCAAACCAGAAGACAGATTTTCTTCTGTGCTAACATCTTTTAATTAATTTCTGTTTTATTAAGATATATAATTTTCTGAATAATATTCATTTTCTCAGTGATTAGTAGAGTGTATCAGACTTTTCAAGGTGTGTTATTCTTTTCTGCGTTATTTCACAATATTATCTGACTACTAGGAGGAAAGGAAGACATTGATTATGGAGTTCGACAAAACTATGCTTAGTGACACGAAAAAGGTAAACATTCCACATTTTCGTCAGAACCTTTGAAGAGCTGCACCATTTGAAGAGACTGTAAATTCTTTCTGAAATTTTGTTGCACAAGTAGGTGGACATGGATTGAATAACTCAGTTCCAAAATCAGCTCTATATATAAAACGCGTTATTGAAGTCTCGCATCTTTCACTTCAATAATCAGTACTAAGTAACCTTTGATCTGCAAGAAGATCTCATTTATCCCTTCAATCTTGCAGAGAAAATTAATTCCCAGATAAGAAGCCTGCAAAAACCTCTCTCGAAGAGTCTGGAAATAGCTTATTTTGCAACTCAACGGTTCGATTAGAGCCGTAGGCTTTTAATACAAAGTTTTCATATTTATTATAATTAATTAACAATGATTAATATTAGGTAAATCTGCACATCAAATGGAAGGACTATGCATATGCGTCCTAATTTGTTAATAAGACCTTTCGAAAAGCAATCAGATGGCACTCTTATCTCAATTTGTAAAAAGTGGACAAAGCGCGTTCTTTTCCTGTGTCTTCATTTATTTTGAATCTTTTGAAAACTTGCTGCTATTGAATGTTTCATTTGCTCTCTCACTCATTCATTTTTAAGATATCTTTTGTGGATTTGGAATGCGATTCGATTACATGTATAGCCTAAGCCAGGCAAAAGAAGTACATATTTTGGCAAGATTGTCATTAAATAATGTAATAAATGTAACTAAAATAATATATAAAGAAATGAAAACTCAAATTGAACTGTTTAATGCATTTTTAAGAAAGGATAATTTAATGATATTTCATAGAGAAAATTGTCGTCAAAATGTGTTGTACAAAATATATTTATGTATATAGTATGGTAGCAGATGTATATCTATATAATAAAAAAATCCCATCTGAATATCATTACACAGGGTGTGACAGAACTCAACAACAACATTACTGAGACTGTTTTACAGAAAGAAGTCGGTATAATCAGTTTTAGCAATTTTACATCAAGATTATGAGTAATTATAGAAACAGTTTCTCCAATTACTCATATTTTAAAATATAATGGAAATATTAAGAAGCTGTAGTAGTTCCCGTGGTGTCGTAGTTACGATCGCTGACTTCGCATCGGTATTGCAGTGGCAGAGGCACGCAGGGTTTAGTCTTTCTGTATTAAATTGACTTCACTTGTTCAAGATTTTCCTCAGCTCCAGCGCGCAAATGTTCCTGTTAAAGTGTCTACCTTTTGTGTGTTCAAATACGAAACACAGTCGGAAGGGCTGGAAAGGTGCTACATTAAAACGGTATATCACATGATCCCCTTTCCATTTCAAATTCTTGGCCTAAATCCAAGATGACGGCTCACTAGATTTGATTCCTGTTTACCAATTTGTTTTTTATGTGGATATTTCCACACTGATGGGCCAGTTGTCTGTGCACCTGTCGAAGTTTCCTTACCTGAGCGTTACCTATAGGTATCACCAATTTATGGATCTACAGGGATCAGTCAGGACGGTTTCCTTTTGAGATATGTGACGGAGCTATGTCATAGAAACCATACGTTAAATATGTATGAAATTAATCAGCTCTAATGTGCTGAGATATCCCATTTTACATAATCATGAAACAAAGACTTTTCATCAGTGTTAGAGGAAATTTAAAAAAAACAGCAATAATTTATCGACATTTTCATACATCATCTATACAACATTTTACAATGTTGATATGTGATACTTGGAGGCTGAAAGCAGGCTTTCAATATTAAACTAATTAACTATGTCGCTAAAAACTAAACGAACATTTTAAAGAACAAACTAGACTTTGATATTACTTTCGACTTGCTTCAACTGTGCACACAACGTATCAATATCATTACTAGCATTACTAGCCGACACATCTTCATCTTTTATTTCAAACTTGCATTTTCCTGACCAGAAAAAATATATCTTCGCATAGTCCTTACCTACCATAAGCTTTAAATTGAACTAAACGGCAGTACTTGATGTATCTCGTTTACTTTCAGAAGGAGAGTAATCTTGATTATTGTTGCCATTATATTAAATAAATAAATAACCCAATGTTTCCTCATTTTTTGCCTCGAATATTCCATGTTGAATACGCTACTGACTCCTTCCCTGGGTCCAGACTATGTTAGCACCCTTGTTACCTATTCTCTGTAGTCGTAAGGGTAACTTTGGCGGTACCCCTGAACGATTGTAGGGCCTGGACTGCAACCCTTTTAGAACCTCCTTAATCGGGCTCTGTTCTCAGCTCTTTGTTGTTTTCGTCAACTACTGTTTACTTCCATATCTCGACCGATAATGAATTAACGACGAGTTCCTTCAGTACGTAAATAATCACTCTGATTCTCTTCGCGTTCCGAAACCATGATAACTCTATTCCTTTTATATTGTTGACTAACGCCATTACGATTCTTAACCTCCAGAAATTTAAAATGAATTTCAAGTGTCATGGTAGTCACGTCATTGCTTTGTAATCAAGGAACTCCCAGTTGTATTTTCGATACAGCTAATTTTGAATGGTGTTGATCAAACGCATATACGCAGGTGAAATAGCAAATTCTCTTCTGTGGAGTGATATGCTTTATAAAAATTGTTAATAATGATTAGTAAAGAAATTAGACCTTGAAAGCAGATTATCCTAAGAGCCAAAAATCTTCATTCGAGTGTAATGTACAAAAAACTTTTCAGGATATCTTCTTGTATGTCAATGCTATTGAAACGAAATTTATACCACCGGTAGGCAACACCTAAGGATTTCTCGCTGTCCCAAACACAGTATTTGAAATAGTTTGGCGCTTAGGCTGTTCTGCTAAAAGGTTCTAAATAGTATTTTGTTTACTTCTAAAACCATACTCCATAAATATATATTTTCTTTTCATTAATTTTTTTTCTCTGATTTAGTTTTATTTTATCTTTTTAAAGATATTACGAGCTCACCATAAGTTCAAAACGCACTACGAGAATAAAACAGCTCTAATAGCAGATATAATGATCTATCTGATCCCAGGATTCCTAGTATTTATTTTTCTACCTGCTGGATTATTCGTAATATTCGAAGGCTGGACCTTCGATGAAGCTGTATATTTTTCCTTTATTACTCTGACCACCATTGGGTTCGGTGACTACGTTGCAGGTAGGTGAAATTTCAGTATAGGTGCTGTAGCTGCCAGTATAGATAAAATCATAGATAAGGTATGAACTTTAAAACAATGATCATCATCACACCTTTAATATCAGAATGAAGAGGAAGCAGGAATGTACGTAAATATATACTCTACTCACTGCCATTATGACCTTCGGGTGGCCGACAGGTTATCTTACTCTCTTTCTGTGGATGTGGTCACGGTTTCAGTTCCCGACGTAGTCCATTTAACGGAGTGGCTCTGACCTAAAACTGTATGTCCCGTTCTTAAAAGTTCACCAACTCGTTTAGGACGTTAATATCAATGTAATCATTCACTGCCATTACGAATCTAGAAGTAGATCATGGTTTTATTTAAACGAGAAATAATACTCGCTACTGTAAGTTTAACGGTAGTTTTTAAAAGGAATGTATGTATGTAAATCTAATTAATGGATATGTTCCTGATGATCAGATGCTGTATTATCACAGCCTTGAAGGCAATGAAACAATATTTTATAGTTTTCAGTCATTATGATCTATACGATTTTTTTCTTTAGAAGGTAAAATGGGGCAAGATGGCACGACTATGGAGGTAGGTTGTTCTGTTTTTAATTCAACGGAACTACACCCGTATTTTAAGTAGTATATTCAAATGATTTTTACTCATGTAGAAAGAAAGTTTGGTTGAAATTTAGTTTGATTTATTAAAGGTGTTTAATGATATTTCTCTGTATGAAATTTTTGGCAAGAAATTAAAATGATGTCTATATAATTTTTTAGAAGTATTTAATGCAAAAGTTATCAATCCAGAATAAACATAGTGAGATTTATATTGTTACAGGTTGCAGTTGTCTTAAGATGAGGTATATATTTTATTACAGTATTAATTCGCCATGATAGTAGATTCCTATTATATTTACTAATTCTTCTAAAGCCGACTAGCTTGTATTCCTTGTAGAACATGAATTTTACTGTCGCGATCAAGGTGTGTGGTTCTTCCAGTTGACGTCATCAGTGTTGAAGTGCTTGCTTTGATGGAACCTGAGCTTACGCACATCAGGTGAGGCGACACTCAACTTATAAACCCGGCCTAGGGTAGCAGAAACTACTCTAGCAGATTCTTTTCGAGAGTCGAAATAAAACTTGGTAATATACGCGCAGTACTTTTATTAATAATCTGGTCATTTGTAAACCAGAACTTAATTAATTCTACTTAAGATAACATGAAACGACATTTTACATTACTTTATACATTCTGTAGCTTGGTTGAATAACTTTTCAAATTACATGCTTTGAATTAACATTATTCATAAACAATTTTAGTTCTGTAACGACAAATCAGAAAGATTACACATTCCAAGTTTGGCTCTAGTTTCCATTCATCCAGATATTTCAATTCCTTAATTACCTAGTACAATGTGAATAGCATTTTACACTGTCCTCTAGCGAGCACCTCTATCACATTATGTAGATTGTATATCATGCTGATCGGTAACTTTCGTAATATTCTCGTTTACGTTTCACAGCCTTACAACATCAAAATGCAGATACATAACATCTTAATAATACTTAATAATTCTTGCTTTGTTGTTACTTCAGAAGTTGTCTTAATATCATATAAAATCCATTAAGTTCATAAAAGGTCATAAGTCTCTTTGATACATTACGAAACACCGAAGTTTTGTTCGGTTTCCGGATGCACTTTAGATACTCCCCCGGATTCATCTTAATAACTTCATGCAGCCTAACTTCCTACAACCTAACCGTTCCGTTTAGTTTATATAGAATTAATTCATAAGTCGGCTATACTTTAGAAACGCTCTAGCAAACTTATCAACGACTAAATATAATAGTAAGCGTCGTTGGGAATTGTCATACCGGTATCAATATGTTTACAAGATTAAAATATATGAGGTCTCGGATTTCCGAATAGTTAGAACACTTTCTGTCTATGCACGTCTCCTCGGGCTCAAACCCGGTAGGGTCCATTGAACAGAGTGATTTGAAATGATGGTGATGACGGCGGTGTTCTGCTTGAAGGCAGGCCCTGACCAGAAAGTCTCTCGGTATGGTGAACTGATGCCGGTTTGCCATTGCCTTCCATCGGATGATGATGGCGTACTAAGGACGGGATCTACAGTTTAACATGGGCTTCTATCCACTTGTGCTCCCAGAGAGAATCGAACACGGGACCCCTAGCTTAGAAGGCGGCAAGCGTTACCACTCATCCACAGAAAAGAATATTGTTACCGTCCTTATGCTAGTTCGTTTATGACATTAATCACAGGTAAAGAAGATGAAAAATTGTTTCATTGATAAATAGCTCGTAATTGTAGCATATTCTGTCATTGTCACACCATCTTGCAATGTTTATTTTCTGTTGTTGAGATATAACATTTAACTAACCTTCATTCAGAGTAGGAAATGTTAAACTATGAGAAAAATCCTTCTCATGGAAAATTGAGACTAAAAATCGTTTGGCTCTCCTTTCCTCCATTTTACTTTATATTATTATTAGTAGTAGTAGTAGTTGTAGTAGTAGTATTTCATATAATATACAAGTTCCTGATTCTACTTTGCTGTCAGGTTGAAGAAGAAAGTAGTCTATTCAATTAAAATCATGGTTTACAATAACTTTTCTTCAAAATGCAATCAGAAACTTGTATATTACGTGTATTTGTATATGAAATACCCCACCCCACCCCAAAAAAATTAAAAAATGCATATAGGACCTTTTGGAAACAAGCTTCTCAGTTAATATAGTTATTTTCAGGCCGGAGGTGAGAAGGAAAAAATAACTTCTACAGAAACTGGAAAAGTCCAGTATATTTTTACTGAACGTGTGCCCGTCCGCAAAAACCAAATAAGGCCAAGGAAGTTGCACAGTTTTTATCTTCTCCAGATAATTTTCTTTTGGGCCTGTCGGAATTTTAGAATTTGCTTTTAGTTTTAGAACCCTAAGATTTACGAAAGGTAAGTCCAGATCTGTTTCAACACTTTCTAACAGATCAATCATCAGTTTTGAGATTTTTATTTCTGTAGCAAGGAATGAAGGCGTGATACCAGACACCTTTCCTGTCCTTCCTATTTTACGACACAATGACTGTTTGTAAAGTAGAAAGTTTCATGAGCTGTAAGTTTCTTTGGTACTTAAAAAATCACTTTAGCTTGGATGAATTGCTAGTATATTTCATGTTTGTATCTAGATACTTTCTGGGCATGTTTTTTCTTTAAGCATTTCCTCAGTTTCAATGGCATTCATCACACTGAAGTGCCAAGCAGATTACACTTCGTCAAAAATAATTTTTTATTTACATGCACTCATATTTGATTATTTCTCGTAAGGCAAGAAACACGGCAATGTCCTTAAGTGTGTAATTTTCTCTCTCGAAATTAACAGAAGAAAAAGTTGTGGCATAAGAACAATATTAATACAAGCGACCAAATGAGATATGTCATTATGTGCAACAGATGAGGCAAGGGTTCATAAGTTCAAGAAGGGAGATGAAATAGCACTGAGTGAATATTATGAAAGCTCCCATGTATATTGTATAGGGATTGTAGTCTACCATGCTTATCCAAATGATTATTGTATTTTCCGGAAGACAGTGTGATATCCGTAAATGGATATCAATGGAGAGCTTGTGAAGAATTCACTGCTTAATACATTTAACTCTGTTTGACCGTGAATTCAGAGCGGCCGTAGCTTACTTCGGATGGTCCTGGAAACATTCCCAGCAGTCGCCTATCCCGATGAGGTTTTTCCTCACTCTTGCCAGGCAAATATCGAGATGGTAGCTACAAATGAGGTTATGGCCGACTACCTTCCAACAGTCTCTCCCGCATCCTATCCCGGCCTAAGCCTGAGATGAGTAAGACTACTACTTTACGTACACTCTGTTACATAATTATCGTTTTCTCTTATAATCAATATCGTGTTAAATTACAGTAGAGTTGTAAAGGAAATTTAAAAATAAATTTCTGCTGTTGATTTCCTTACAAGTTAGTATGCAACTTAATTTTTTGTTTCTTTGTCTAAACGTAAATTAGTTTTAATTTAATGTTTGCGCTTGATGTATTATTCTCCTTGTGTTTTTTTACATCTTTTAAAAGCCTTAAATGATGTAAGTGAAAGCAGACTAATTTTGCAACACTGCTATTTAAAGTGGTTGTGAATAATAAAAATGTATGCAGCAGTTTCTAAATATAGATTTGTGTTCCAACATTAAACAGTATTTTCTAAGCCTTTACAGACCTTTAAGTTGTCTAAATAATTATTAGTTGCGGAAAGAAGGTCGAGTATCATTAACACAAAAACAAAACACAACTTTTCAATATTCAAGTAGTTTTCTTTGTCCTAGCCATTTCAGAACTCTACAAAAGGACGTTGTCACTTTGTTAGAGACGACCTCTTCAATGACTTATTCGATGGTTTTAAAAAAATATGACGTCTCATTATTGATGTGAAAGTTCTTACAATCCCGAAGAGCATAATTTCAATATGTTTGGCAGTTTAGATTATGTTCTTCTTAGCATGACCACCTTGCACGTGGAAACAAGTTGGAAGAACTTACATGTGAAGACACACAGAGCAATAGGTCGCTGCACTCACTGGGAGACAAACAACTCAAGTCTCCCGCTAACTCAGCTTTGCTAACAAGTAAACCTATCGATGCTTCAAAGTGCATTTTCGACCAAACTTCGTAAAGGAGCAGGGCACATCAGGAAACCAACAGAAAACATGATTAAAAGTGCTTTCGTCCATAAAAACGGGCTCAGTAGCCAAAAGTATCATTCATAATAATGAGTATTAGTAGTGTGGTGTAAGTCGGAAAACACGTTTACTTGTAAAATGCGTGAAATAATAGAAAATAAATGTACATGAATGGATACCAAGTCAATGCGCTATCTTTTAGAGGGTACGTTTGTCATGATCACCATCTTGAAGCTGCCCATCTCAAATGTTGCTCTTTTTCTTTAATGGAAAGGGGCTCATGTAGCATATCGATCTGGGCTAGATGGTCACCAATACCCATTACTTGGTCATTGGGTCCTCATTTCTTGCACTGTTTCCAGAAGAACAGAATATTTCCAGAGTTTTCAATCAGCTACGCATCTCATTATCTCCCTCAAAAACAAATAAACGCGTTTTCCGACTTACACTACAAATACTTATTCTTATGGATGAAAGTTTTGGCCACTGCGTCCGTCTTTATGGACGAAAGCACTTTTAAGTTTAATCACGTTTTCTGGTGGTTTCCTGACGTGCCCTACTCCTTTACCAAGTTTGGTCGAAAATTCACTTTGAAGCATCGATAGGTTTACTTGTAAGCTGGAGACTGAGTTTGATTTCCAGTCAATTGAGCAATCCTTTTTTGCACTCTGCTCCAACTTACGATTTCGTATAGCAAAATTAAATTATTCACAAACTGTGATATGTTTAAACAGCTAATGTGTTTTTAATGTTTATTAAAAACCAAATCAATGAGCGCCCTCATAAAATCTTGTGTTCCTAAGTCTTGCCCCGCTTCAACTCCGATGGTTCGGAATTGTCTTCAAACTGTAGGCCCTATCCCTAAGACATTAACATGATTTCAATGTCACAGAATTAAGTGGCAAACCACAGTCTTTCACCTTACCAAGGGATCTTCGAATCACAACTCTGCCTCAGGTTACGACACTCATGAACAGCAGCTATCTTGTATGTTGATATGATCACTCGAGCAAAAGGCATATTTTATGCTAATATGGTGCAAAGCCACTACTAAAGGCATTACCAAGACCTCGACCACTCACTCTCTAGTGACGCCAGTTGCTCTCTTTCTTGACCCTTGAATTCATCTCGAGCTTTCTGTTTAGAGATTCCGCAACGTCTCAATCTCAAATGGTGTTTACGTGAACCCACGATGAAGTAATGGAATCGAGTTTTTAATCATTCTTTCTGTTGAGAAATCGTAGTGAAGTTTGTTGAACTTGATTGACGAAATTAACATCTTGCAGCAGTCCAGCAAACGTTCGGCGAAAGGTTGTCCTCACAGTTTCAGTGGCTTTCGTTTCTTATTCTTCTTATTTTGTTGTCAATATTGAATTGTGTCTAATATATTGTAATATAATAGCTAATAGGAATCAAAGTACTTCGTTTTTAGACTTCAGCACTGAGCACTGAACGTAGCTCCAAGTCTTTCCGTCGATAACTTTCAACTCAGGAACTGCTATGGTTACCTATGTGGTTTAGATGTCGTTGGAAAGGGTTCGGCGAGACGAGTTCAAATGCGCGTAGATTATCGAGAAAGAGAGGGTTAATTTCCCCATTGCAACCAATAGATATAATAGAAAAGTTTTACTCAGGAATTAATAGGTCCACGAAGGCGGTTGAGGTGGCGTTGGAATAGTCTCGGCGAAACTTTTTTCAACGAAACATAGATCATCAAAATCGGATGCTTACTGCTGAAGTCTCGGGGTAGCATATGTGTAAAGTCCCACGACTGTGCTTCGTCTCACTTGTTTTATTTAAATGTTGCTAAGAGCTACATTGAAATACTGTTAGGTAAGAGAAATTCAGGCTTTGGGGGGAAATGCAAATCGTCGTGTTAGCGGGATATTGTCCAGAACTTTGTAACATGTTAAATAAATGAGTATTAAGCACGACTTGTAGTATCTCCTATTCGTATGCTTAAATTTAAGTTTACTGCTGGAGTGTTTTCCAGTTGAATCAAAAGTAATCCAGTCCCCTGTAATACCAGTTTTAACAGTTATCTCCGTACCTGGTATGTCCTTTACTCTATGAAATAATTGGACAAGTAAATTATAATAAGTTGTCACTGCGAACACTGATAAACACCCTCCACAGCTATTTGGTAGCGTAATTCTGTCATTTAATGACAAAGCTCGCTAACTTGGGATTGGAACTTGAAATATGGTGGGGTTCGAGTCGACTTTTGCAGACCATTTTCCTTTGTTTCCGTCAATCAAATCAGTCGAACATGGGAATGGTGCTTTGAATTACGATCACCACTGTTTCCTTTTCTTCTTCCACGGGTAGGGTAAATTATTGATTAATACGGTCTGCAGTCTCGGAAGGCAACAGTTAGAAAATCCTTTTAACTTATCCTAAGTCCTGCTTTCAATCAAAAATAAGTATAGTTTTCTCAATTAATTATTAAGTTATGGAGAAGCACAATATCTTATGTTTGCTTTAATTGCTGAGAAAAATTTGTAATATAATTATGGAATTCAATTTCATTGCTTATAATCCTCTCTCTTCATGAAGCAAGTCAGTTCTGTGAGTCATTCTGATTGGTTCTCGAAGGTTTGTCAAAGAAATACTGGGACAAAAGTCCTAACCACTACCTATCCCATCGTTTTCTCCGGAAGTATAGTCACCTAGGTACATCCTCATTCGAAATTTGGAAGTATTACCAATAAACGCCCCAAAATATAAATTAAAATAAAGGTTTCGTTATGAAATCCAAGTAAACAACTACTATACCCATTTAGTTTACTTGAATAATTTAAAACTTTGTCGGTCGCGAGGCCCTTAATATTTCAACACTTTTTTCCCTCTAATTTCACTTTTTTCAGTAAAACTATTTTTAACAAAGAAGTCTTTAACAACTGAATCTATCAGCCTATGCCGTCCAAATAATTAAGTACTGTTAGACTCATAAGGTGGGTAGGCCATGTAGCTCGGATGGGAGAGAAACGAAGATTATATTCCATCGTTGGTTAGTAAGCCGGAGGGGAAAAGACCGTTGGGAAGGCCGAGACGACGTTGGGAGGATAATATTAGAAAGGATCTTCGAGAAGTAGATGTTTGTGATGAAAACTGGCTTGATCTTGCTCAGGATAGAATCTTATGGTGAACGTTTGTTACTGCGACGATGAACTTGCGAGTTTCGTAAGCTATAGAGTAAGTAAGTAAGTAGACTCATACGAATAGTTTCAACACACCGTTGCTATTTCCACATGTTCTGAGTAATGTTTTAAATAATCCGACGGTGCACAGATACTTTTCCCTTAGCTTTCACGTGCTGTTTCTTTCTAGAGGAAAGTAATTTTATGCTATCAAGGCTATGGTTAACTCTTAAGCGTTTTTACATAATTTTTCTGGGTCATCCATCAAGCTTCAAAATGATGGGAGAGTGATATTTCTCAAGGAAGTCACAATTTATTTTATGATTCTTTTCCATTTCATAATTTGCTTTCCCACTTTGCTATAGTTCCAAGGACAAATGTTCAAAAAATGTACCACAAGACTGATGCAACAAAACCACAAAACTCAGAAATAGGTGAAATACATGTCTGAAATAAAACAATAAAAAGTAACCGCGAAAGATCCTTAACCTCTTCGAAATAATTTTATTTTCGTATTTAACAAGCAGCCAATGATTGGTTTTATAAATTGGGCCATAGCCACAGTGGTGGTTAGATAGAGCACAAAATAACTGTAGAGCCATCTGACAGGTAGTTTGCAAACTAACACCTGAAGCATCTCTGACGTAAGTGATTATGCTCGTCGCCATGCAGCCTCGAAGATGAAGTGCTTTGAAGTTTCAAACTAAACAGCTCTGTTGCTGGGGATTAATATGAACATTCTCACCGTCAGGAAAGATGTTGAATAACATAGAAATGTGGGAAGTAAGAAGTCAAGGAATAAGAATTGAGTGACATTTTTTCCCTGAAAAAGGAATTAAATATTGGAACTAACCGAAGAGGCCATTGCATAATTTGAAGGAAGTACGTAAATTCTCTCTCGCGCTTTCATATTTGCTTATATTTACCTCAGATCAATTTTTAAGTATCAGCTGAACATCCTGATCTGCAGAAGGTGTCTCAGATCCGTTTACTGTTATAGTGTAATTCACTTTTTGTGTTAGACAAGCAGTTGTGGATCAAACTCACCATTGCAGAGATAACGTTTCTCGGAGAACACTCTTCTGGGGGCAAGTAAGTGAAAATAGCCGCCTGTTATTTGTTTGGTGAAAGTCAGAAAAATCCTGGAAAACCTCACAGTCAGGATGGCCAGCAACAGGACTCGAATGTGTGTGCTACCACAGTGTCGTTGCGATTGTAACCGCTAGAATAGTTTTTTTAATTGTATTTATGGCCTTTAGGCATCTAAGGTTCAGGCCGAATACTAAACTAGATGTACACATATTTGAAATATAGCAATGCACCAGGGGTCCATTCTTTGGGTTTATATTTTCGAAAACATCAAAACAAAAATAACCAATTACTCATATTTCACGTAGATGTTAGAAGAATTTTATAAAGAGTTTGATTTTTTATGGGGCCACACGTGTACAATGACATGTTAACTTGTCCTATTCTTTGAAGCTCCATCCTTCGTTATGGCATGAATATCAATATAAAAATTCAAATTTTCTTCTACAACAAGAGAACACAAGTTTGTTTACTTCTTTCTTTCCTGCACACATTCTTGCATGGTACATGTATGAATATCATGTAATTTATATGTGTGAATATACGTATATTATTTGGGAAGAAGGAAGGGGAGAAATATAGACGTTAAACATGCTTATTACGTCTCTGTTTGACGTTTTATTGGCAGAAAATGTATTTAACCTTCCATTAGATAGCTCTTGCTCTTCAGCTGTTGTATTTCTTCAGCGCTTTCCCTGGGTTATTGCTCTTTTCGCCTCTCCTGTCCGTCGGTTGTCCCATAACTGACGACTGACTGTTGGGAAATCGCCTCCAACACTTTAGCTGTCTGATTGCCTGGAACTGTGACAAGTTAAAAAAGCGATGAAATGGCCTCTGTCAAACATTCAAATTAGCTGCTGACTTTTGCTAGGGATACTACGCGACCATTTGCGGAAGGCCAACACAAATGTAGATATCCTAAATGAAGTTGCACAAGATGGCACCAGTTGAACGTGAAGTTAAAAGCCAAATTAAATCAGAGCAGAGTCCACAACTGGATTCTAATCCAACCAGTTGATAGAGTATGCAAAAAAACTCAACTTCTCTTTCCTTTCATATCTTCTGCAATGAAATGAAAAAGAGAAGAAGGAATGTGATTGTGCCTTAAAGTTGATGCCAGTTTGATTAGGAGTAGTGCAAATCAATCATATGTCTAGAGATTATGGCGAAAACAACAAAAAAAGCAGAAGCAAGATTATGGCAGAAAGAAAAAATAATATGCTTTACATGTTATTCAGTCAAAGAGAGAGGAAATATTAAGTCTATTGCTTATGAAAAAGACAGTTAATCAGCGCATTCACATGAATTTACTTATTGACAACTCGTTAGGATGTCTTTCACTTCCATCCGATGAAATACAATGCCAAACAAGCATCGGTTTACCCCCTCAGAAACACTCGGGTCAGAAACCTGTCTTCGAATTTTGAATTGTTTAAAATTATATAACACCTTTAGGCAACTTTGGCTCAGTCCAACCTGTCTTCAAGTACAAGACTTACAATAATTTATCACTTGAAACTAAGTACAAATAACCTGATTAATTGATTGTTTATTTGTAGGTCAGGAGTCAGCGAAATATGGAATATGGTCATGGTTCTACAAAATATTTATCGTGGCATGGATTGTATTTGGTTTGGGCTACTTGGTTATGATTCTGGGCTTCATCACCCGTGCGATGCGATCCAAGCACTTAATACAATTGGAAAAGAAGATGGCGTATGGCCTCAAAATGACCCAGAGCAAACTACTGAATGAGTTTGTTAAAGATATAGGATATATGAGACGAATCATTAACGAATTATATTTGAATAAAGTCAAGGTAGGTCTCCTACAAAATTTAGATTAACTTACACATCTAAAGCAGCCTTTTCATTTGTGTAATTTGTTGCATGCCTTTTTATGAATGCAAACCACCTTCTATACATCTCAGCAGAGAACGAAAAAATGGCCTTTGAAACAAGCGACGAAAGTTGGGTTCTAATCAACTTTCTCGAGCATAATGTATGGACTATCTGGATTGCTTCCTGCTAGATCTCAAAGACGTCGGGACGCACTTATGCACTGTTTGCATGCACTTTTGATAAGTAATCACACGTAACGCTAATTTGTTTAGTAATCCTGTACCAAGAATATCAATGGTTAACACTGTACGGTTTTTAATTAAACAAGTAACTTTATATTGATTGATGCTTTCTGGACGATAATGTAAACCATTTTCAAAAGTGCTATTCAGGCAAAAGAAAAATTGTTAACGTTGCATCGACATTTTCTCCTTGTTTATTAAAAGACAAACACTTACATAAAACCGCAAAATATATTTTTCTTCTTCTTGTCATAGGCATTATCTACTAAACTGGAGACTTGGTTTCAACTACAAACGAATCAAATTGTGTTCTGTTAATATTCTTTCTACCATTGGTTTGTTTTGGCTGCCGATGGCAGCTGAAATCGTTTAAACTATATTTTATTTTGTTAAAAAAAATATATGCACTTCTTTAATTCTCATTAAGCTATCCTTACTTATACAAAATCAAACATTTTTTTTCTGTGCAGTGAAAAAGTAGTAAAATATTTCTGCTTAAAGAGAGAAGAAATGTATTTTTATCAAATAAAAATTGATTACTTGTTTCCTTAACTTGTCCAACATCAGAAAACTTTTATTTTGAAAATTATTCAATGGTAGAATCGATTAGTTTTCCAATCGGATTCTCAGGCAATGGTAGCACTCTCATATTGCAAAAGAAATTCATGGGTTCGACACCAGAAAGCCCCACCGAGCCGCCGTAGCTCAGTGTTAAAGCGTTGACGTAGCTTTCGACAGGTCATGGGTTTGATCCCAGCGTCCCACCATCCTGCCTAAGGTATTTCCAGTTTTTTCCTCAGTCACACCAGGCAAATGCCGGGTTGACACCTTCAACATAGGCCCTGGTCGACACCTTCCCGAATCTTATCTCCTTCCCTATCCCGGCCTGAGCCTTAGATGCCTAAAGGCCATAAATAAAAAGATCACCAGAAAGCCCTTAGTTTTCCTTCATTCACAGTAGGCACAGTTTCCATTGAACAGCTCCGAATGAAGGCCATGGACGCTTATTTTTCCCCTTTCCTTCTTCCAGGTTAACACCAAGGTGGTCATTATGAGATAGATTAACCTTCAGGTCTTGTAAACGTTAAAGCTAATGTTTTGCCAGGCTTGTTTGTGGAAAGCAAAAATAATTTTAAACGTTTCTCAAGTGCTTTTGAACAACAGCTTGCCTCTTGGAGACTAAGACGTCAATGACGAGTCCTCAACGCTGGAGATCCGTTCCCAGCGTGATTACGTTTTAGCTCTCTGCATTTGTTCGTCTCTTTTGTTGCTTATTTTCAAAAACAAGCAAATAGAAAAGTATTGAATTCTGGATGCCGGGGTCTAGAGATACTGTGAGAAAAATTATAGGTATAATGTTGCAAATTATCCATTCAGAGATAAATATTTATCCGTGAACGACTGATAAATAAGTTCATCATAGGATTTTGAAGTACATCTCTCTCCTTTCTTAGTCTAATAAGTACTGAAGCCTGAGGCTACAGCTGATTTAAGTATTTCATGTTTCGTGATTTCAGCGTAACTCAACACAAAATTGTTGATAGCGATTTGACAGCAAGAGTAATATTCTATTTCTATTCCTTTTACATAGCTATGGGAGAGGGGTAACGCTCGCTACCTTGTAATCAAGGGGTCGGTTCGATTCCCGGTGGAGACACAAGCAGTTCTGA
Source organism: Lepisma saccharinum (assembly GCA_022664845.1). NCBI lineage: Eukaryota > Metazoa > Arthropoda > Insecta > Zygentoma > Lepismatidae > Lepisma > Lepisma saccharinum. The sequence goes on from JAGDQP010000034.1 coordinate 153,557, forward strand.
GCACACGTTAAACTGTAGGTCCCGTCCTCAAGACGTAATCTTCATTCTATGGAAGATAATGGCAAACCACCATTGTTTCACCTTAGGGACCTTCGGATCAGGACCTGTCTTTGGGCAAAACACCTATAATCATCATTACATGGCTTAGCTTTCAAAATTTTCCTTTTACAAGCAACTGGATGCGCGGTTTCAGTATGAAGCATCTCAGTATCTGATCTGAAGAGTCCAGGGAAAGAAGGGGGATGCCCAAGAAAAGTGATTCCTCGTAATAAGCATTTTAAAGTCTAACTTTACTGCTATTTACTCATATGTATTTCTTAGTCTAAAAAACCAATATAACTTGTAGATTATTTGTGCTTTTGGATGGGAACTTTCCTGCTGGTTAGCTGTGATTATGTAGTATTTGTTACGAGTGCAATCTCATTTTTTATTTCATGGCCATCCCCTTCTTTCCCCGTGCTCCTCATCTATCTTCCACTGTTTGTTAGGTTTCCGTGAGTACTGCATTCTTATGCGTAGTGTAAGCAGAACGAATGAGATCCTGCGCGCATCACTGCCATGCCCAATATTACCGGAATCAAATACTTTTATTTCTTTTTTCTGATAACAAGTAGCATAAATAATTCATTGTCCACAGTTCTGCAATAAATGAACAAAAGCTATCGAAAGAATACATCATTAACATCATTGTGCTCAATAAAAAATCTGTTTGCAAGAGGAACACAGCATTGAATTGAATGCAGTGTGAAGTGCATTTTTATAGCTGAAAATAAGGAATCAGTAATATTTGGTTGGTGATAACAGAAGCTAATAAACCTTGCTCTGAGAAAGATTGGTGCATTTGAATGGAACATAAACTGAACGTCAACAAGTGTTTTACGACCTTTACACAGTCTGCTCAGTCCAAGACCTATTATATTCAAATGATTCATCTCTCAGCTGCAATAATTGTATTTCCGATTTATTTCCTCTTGTCAGGCTTTTCTTCGTTCAGAAGCACATCAACCATTTAAAAGCATTAGATTTAATTTGTAGAAATCATTGATTCATTTTCTCCTGAGAATTTTAAATTTATGTTATGTCCTTTAGGCATCTAAGGCTCAGACAGAGAAAAGGATGTTGACAGATGTAGGCCAGCATCTAAGTTGAAAGTATCATCCGGCATTGGCCTGGTGTGACTGAAGGAAAATCCTGGGAAAAACCTTAGTCAGAATAGTCGCCCGCTGCGATTGAACCCAAGACCTCCCGAATGCTAAGCCAATGAATGCTCTACCACTAAGCTCGGTTTTCTCCTGAGTAATGCATCTTCATTCTAGAATATTGTAGTCACATATTGAACCCAATTGATGAAGCTACAATTCAAAATCATTCATAAAGAGGTTACGGAAAGAGTACAAAATTCAATATTAAACAGCAGAAAATCTATATTTTGAAATCCTCAGTTTGAAATCAAAAAGAGATTATATATTTCCATTCTAAAGTAAGATTGACTGAACTATTATTGACGTCATAAATGAGCATGTGAGCTTCTAAGGATTGTACCAACGATTTTTTATAAAGTGGGCTCCGAGCTAGTCCGTTCAATGGACTCCGGCGGGAAATGAATCCGTGACCAGGCGCACAGAGAGAGAGAGAGCACTAACCTCTCAGGCAACCCGAGGTAATGCTGACGTCGATAACTAAAAGAAATGAAAATGCTTTGTTTTTAACCTTAAATTGAAAAAGGCAAAACTCCATATTTCAGAGGAACTAATAAAATTATGAATAGTTTGGGTAGGATTGTTAACATGTTCCACGTTATAGTTTTTCATTTTCAATCTTTTCCCTACAATGCATGACATACTTATTCTGCAGATAAGAATAATTTGCACGTAGAGAGACTAGAGTGCTATAATCTAAAGTGACAGATATACTTATATTCTTTGGGTTAAAATAGTAGGAGAATGTAATTTCTGTAGTACTGCTAAGCACTGTGTAGAGTTCAATGAATGTGCTAATACTTCGTAGACAATATGAAGATAAACAAACCCAAAATAACTCATCAAATAGATTAGGTTAGTATGGGTTAGGTTAGTACTCAAACTATTTCTACACACATACTAAAACTCACACAAAGATTATAGACATACAGTGTTGAATGTAATATGTAATAAGAACTTCTTTTATTAAATTAACTATACTGTGCAAGTCGTGGAAGTAAAATTCGAATTTGGCTCCAAGAATTTGAACCATAAACAACAAAGACAAAAAATGACGTTAGGCACATTCAACACTCAATCGTTAGGAAGAGTAGATTCTCAGTTTAGAGTAACACTGCACAACATGTTAGTGATCGTTAGTAGGAGAAAGATGTATATACATGACATACACAAAATACCTTAAGCTTACCGTAATCTTGTAGTAATTCCCTTCACATTGCATTATTTCCATTTGTAATATCGGAGATCAAATTTCATCATACGTAAACATTAACAGTTCAGCAGTTAATCTCTATTGAATATAGTATATCATATTTTCCTACCATTCGCAAAATTATTGAAAAAACATTACATCACTAGGTCATAACAATGATCAACAAAACTGCTGACATTAAAACATCTGCGAATCTCATAGAAGAACACAGAAGAAGTAGTTCAACAACAACTACTATCAGGTAGACACATAGTAAACAATATATGACGTCATTGGAAGAACAATTTCTAGAATACACAAGTTATTCCATGAAAGAAGAATAACGTCATCAATAATATATGACATAATACCTATTATGTCAATCACCACACCTCTAAAATGGAACTTCCTTATACAAACAACAAAAAAGGAACTTTCCACCTGAAAGAAAAATGACATTTCAATCTCACAAACTCAATATATTGATTTATGTTATTTTTACCTTAAAATATAAGCCTGTCACAAGTCTAAGAATGACTTCCCTTCGTAAGCTTTCATCCTGAAAAAGATACTTGAAAGATAGCTGTCAGGGCCTAATTTCATCCGTATTCACCTGATTAAAAAAAAACTATATAAACTCCTGGATGGTCGTCAAAATGACTCAAAGATAGATCTCACCACAACTGATTTAAAAGCCGCGTCTGTTGTCAGGGCAGACACTTCTAATTTCTTTCAAACGAAATATTGCCCTCTTCACTTGCTACGTGCTTAGAATATATTTGCATAATTTCGTGCATTTTCGTGTATGCGGAGGCTAAAATTGGAACTGCCTAAAGTCAATTTGTATGTTGATATCTTAATGGCTAAATGTTACATTACTACAGTGGATGTGATGATTCAGTGATACACATATTCATATGATATACAATGGTTTCTGGGTTAATCATGTTAATATTAGAAAACTCAGAAATACTGAGAAAAGACTGGACGTTTTAAGTTTGTTACTTTATTTTATACCAAATAACATATACTTACTGCTAAGTAAATAATAACGTAAATATGAAAGTACAGTGTCCAAACTAACAAGACATGCAAAATGACTATTAGTGTGGAGAACAGATTCGTGCCCTGCATACGTCAGAGTTACTGTCTAATGCAACTCTTTTCCCCTGAAGTTGTACACCCCAAGGGCCCTTAATCCCTTCGACTTTAGAGGCTTAGACCTAATAACTCGTGTCAAATCAGTTTGAATTTTATTATTGGAATAAAATTAAACGAGAAAGGTAAAGCACCTATTCTACAAAACTATGACTATTTATTTTAAGAGTGCAATAGATATTGATTTATACTATTTGTTTATTATTATTATTATTTGCAGCCAGTGTATGATGATGATGACGACGAGGAAGGCAAATCCAAAATGTCTCGAACAGGAAGTTTGCCAAATCTCAGCGTTATTGAAGAAACCATTGAAGGCGGTGAAAGCGACGTTTTAGGGGATCTCCCAAGACCTCGGTCCTATTCTGATCGCTTCGAACAAAGACACAAATTGAAAAGAAACAAGTCTGACACCGATCTTCGCCGAATCAATCGGCGCAAAACTTTTGCTTCTATCTCCATAATGGAACCGACGGAGTTGTTGGTGGAAATGGTCGGAGCGCTCAGTGGAGCAACTTCAGAGGATCTGATTGGAGAGATTGCTGCCTCAATCGCTGATGCTGATGAGGACGATGAAAGTCGTTTAGAACAAGAAGACATTATGCAAGGCGTGGAGTTATTCAGTGAGAAAGAGATTTTAGCAAGCGAATATTACAGACCGTCCTCTGCTGGACCAATCGCCAAAGAAGATGTTGAGATGATAAAGAATGGAGGAGCTTTTCCAATTTATAGAACAACTGAAACAATGAATGGTTTCGTTTCTCCATCTGCAAATGAACAGAATAATACAAAGACCAGGTAAAGCAAGATTGTTTTAGTTTTATTACACTTTAACAGCTTTACGTACTGGAATAGAAGATTGGAAATTGAAAACGATGTAAGTGCCAGAAACAACATTTTGCAAACGGAAAAAGACGGAAGGTCTCTTCGAATTGAACATACATAATTACAACATATTCTGTCACAATTTTGTACTATTTCAAATGGTGTATGAACCTCCAGATTTTTGCAGATTGTTAGGCTTGGCAATTCGAATATTTTAACACCGAAAACGAGATTTTCGGATTTATGGCACTTACATCGTTTTCTATTTCGTCTTCAATTATTTAAAATTATTTTTGAAATGGGTTGAGTGCATTGTAAACCCTTAACCAGTGTTCGATTTGTGAGATTTCGAGAGAAGGAAAGAACTTCTTAGATATGTAAGATATCGTATTTTATGTCCGTTCATATCGCAAGACGGTTTAATATTTCTGGAAATAAAACAAGACTTTTGCAGAGAAGGGAAATCCCAACCACTCCGCCTACAATCCCTTCTCCGAGAGGCTAACCAGTCAACAGAGAGCTCCCGGGGGGTTAAATCCAATTCTAAATATCCTGAATATTTTAAAGAGTGTTACGGCAGCCAATGAAACAAGGCTAATGCTCGGATAATGCCAGCATCACATTTTGTAATAAATTCTTGCAATACTGCTTGGCAACCATGTTACAAATTATTACAATTTCTAATCCCTGAACAGATGTTGTTACTGATCCAATTGCTTCAGAAATTACAATTGAAATTAAGACTCCTATATTAAAGCAGGTTATCTACCACCTTTTCCTTGTCTAAGAAATTAAATTAAAAAGTAGAGAAATACAGAACTTTAAATAAAGAGGAATCACTCAAAAACTGAAAATTTACGTTAATGAATATACAAAAAAAAACGCTTTCTGCAACAATATAGTGTGCAAAGAGAGAACTAAGTAACTGCAATATGTACTGAAGTGGAAAACCGTGTATATGGACTTATGACAGGTAATGGTAAGTTGAATGAATCAACATATGCGTGGACAGCTGTTAAGTATTGTATAATTATCCTGTTTTAATTACAACTACTTCGTTTCAAGTCTCCACAAGGGAGTCTCCAGGGTTCAACTGACAACAGGTAATGGTATGTCAAATCGCACTCAGTTTCAGATAGCTGAGAGAAAACAGTAATCATGGCTTTAGTGTCCCTTCTCTGACTGAACCCTAAATTGTTTAATTTGCAATTCCATTGTTCGACTAATGAATTTCAGCGCGTTTGAATGATAAGCTTTCGATTTTAAAAAATCCAATAATTTGTACAACACTGACAGACACAGTCACTTACCAACTTAAAAGTTTGGTCAGTTATTGGAGAAACGGTTGGGATAATAGTAACAGCATCAGAGTTCGCGGCAGCAAGTAACTCTTCAAGTTAGTTAGCTAAGCAACAAACAATTGACCTGAACCTTGAAAGTTACTCTAATCGAATGAGATTGGTAAAATTGCCCCTGTACTTGCTTACTATATCCGACTCGAGCAAATAAATTTGCAGCGTTTGCGATATGCTTGATAATTACAAATCGTATTTATTAATATAACCCTATTGATTGTTTTTTAAAAGTCACTTAAGAATTCTGATGCGCATGATAAATCCATTGCTGGATACGCTTTAAAGGAAGCGCCAAGGGCAGAATTGACTGGATTTTCCGAACAAATAAAACACTTTATTTGAACTACTTATGGCAACCATAGAAAAATACAGCGTTTTAACAATATGTAATAACATGAACAGAAAAATTGAATCGTATATTTTTAAAGGGGCATCAGTCCAGAAGTACAAGTTTTGGAGAAATTGAAAAAAAAACATTTGAACAGGTTCGATGGTTGAAAAATGATTTGTCGTGAGATTATATCGCTTTTGTAATATGTGAATTTGTTATTGGTCAGTAAACGTTGTGGACTGATGCCTTTCTTTAAAAAAAGATAAGAAAACATATAGAAATCACCTATACTTCCCTTTGTTTGCCATCCGCTTCCTTTCATTTCCATTCATTTATGTTTCTAAACTAAGATAAAGTTGATTGCATAAATTATAAATTAGATTCTTTATAACACTGATTTTTCAATGAGACAAAAATCATGAACAGACACTAAGTTTAGATATTGTCTGGGTTTTCGTTGTTCACAGACCACTTAAAAATATTATCATAGTATTGTAAGTACTCGCCAGCTGCATAATGATTTAGTTTTTGCAATTCTTTAATTTGCATGCGCTTGGTGCAAACTTTTCCTCGTGAATATGCTCGTGTCTTTATAGATTAATTCTTGACCCATACCCCCTTAAAAGTCTTCAGGTCACTATAAAACTTAAGGCAATTGATTTTTTTCATTCCATTTTAATGCCAGTACGTGCAGCAATCATTGTATTTTCTTAAACACAGCAAAACTAAAAATAGCCAAATTATGAACTGATACTCATTAAAAAATATATTGTAAGCTGTCAGTCTCAGTTGTCGTACAGAATCTGTCATCCAGGGATTTGAATTTGTTTTTCGTACAAATAAAGTATTTGCGAATTTAAAACATTTACATTGTTATCCCAGGGTATATGAATGGCATCTGTATTTAAATTTTTTATTTATATTTGTAACATTTCGATAAGTCCGTATTATTTTCTTTTTACTTGTTGGGGGCTTAAGTGGATACACAATATGAATTAAATGGTGACGGAAGATGGAAGGAACAGGAGTTTGCCAAATTTAGCGACTTGCTTAGGATAAATGCGATATGGTCTATGGCGGACTGCGAGCGTCCTGAGTAATGAGTCGGTCCCAAATCACACAAGTTTCAATCGAGGAATCGGAGCATGCATTTGTCTTTTTGTAAGCGTAATACTTCGTTGACTGCCAACCAGAGCTCAAACCGGGTCACTTTCACTGATCCGGTGACCTGATCCTAAACTTGAGCCCATTGATACGGTGACTCGTTTCAGCTCTGTTACCAACGTGGAAGGCTCCAGCAGTCTCCTGCGTTTTACTGTTTAGTACTGGGTTACTGCAAACTTTCACTTTGTGTGTCTCCTTTCATAAACTTAGTCGATTGCTACAACGCGTTGTTGCAACGCTTTCATTTTTTTCGTGAAGACTTCTTTCCTCATAAAACCCTTTCAAAAACATAAGGTATTACGTCAGATGGAGTTCAGACCCGCTCGATAATCAAGCTATCTATCATATCAATATAGATGATTCCTTCCTTATTCTGTTAATTTTTAACTCTCGATTTATCATAATATTTATCTTATAACATTAAATAAGTAATCATCTGAGAATTATTCATTATTATCAATCATTACATTTTGAACATTTTATTTATTATTATAATATAGTAATTTGTCATATACTTTCAAGTATTTTACTTGTATGTTGTTTATTTTTTCGTTTACAAGCACCACTTTCCTTAATATCTCATCATTAATAAGTAAAAGGCTACTTTTGAGTAATGTACTTTCAGTATAAAGGCAATAATATTTCGGAATATTTATTGATACCTAGAAAGGCTGCTATTTCTCTATTCAAATATCAAACAAATGAGATCTCAAACTCTAAAAAGTCGTTACATATTATATCCATAACAATGTACTGTAAAACAAATGACAGTCAAGGAGAAACCCTTCTGTGTAATTTTTGTAGAAATATCATTTGTATCAAGAAACAAGATTTTCCACTTAGAAATTCTTTCTAAGTTTTCTTGTTATATTTCAAGCAAAGTTGAAGGATATCTCTTTCAATAATTATTATCATATTTTCGTAGCAATAGAGCGTACTGTAAGAGGTTTGTTTAGCTGCTTTCGTTTAAAGAATTATTTATCACAAAACTGGTTTGGAATTAGCTGGATTATATCCTGGACTAAGTTCTAAGCATCCGTGATGAAGTTCTAAATTTAAGAGACTTAAAAATATCCAAAACAAAGTGTGCAAACACAGTGTCGTTTAAAGAAAGGCAGCAGTACTCAATATACATTAAATTTTATTGAGTAGAAATGTTTGTTACGTGTAAAAATGAATGTTGTAGTACGAATAGTAGCATCATATCGTAACAAGTTAGAAATAGTTTAAATTCTAAGTAAAAGGTTGTATTCTATTATATAATAGAACGGGATTTGTAGCTTTAATCGAAGAATTAATTAATATTGTTTCTGGATGTTTTACTGTTGGTTTTGGAGTACTTTTACCCATACTTCTCACACTATATATATCTTCCAAGCAGCAAAACTTTCTCATTGTTAATTTCTTAGCCTTTTTCCTCAAGAAAATAATTAAAGAAATATTTAAAACTTAAGAAAAACGAAATGAAACTTCTTTTGCCTTGAATCAACCAAATTCTTTGGGAATATCCACTTGCTTATATCCTTTGACTGAATTCCACTTCCTTCATTGCTATAGCATGAGAATATTTTGCAATAATAGCACTAAGGTTATCACTTCTTTATTTCCTTCTTTGATTGTGTTATATAATTTTTAATATCAACGTTCCATTTAACAACTGCATACGTCATCGTCTTGATTCCGTGCACAGAATTATATAACTCTAGCCAAAGCATTCTCTTTTGTCTCGTCTTCATTTGTAGTTGAACACATTCTCACTTATCTGCGACTGGATTCGAACGTACAACCTTCTGATTTGTTGCCCGTTGTTTTATCCACTCTGCTACGGAGCCATCCTTCAGGAATATTACGTCGATTATGCACTTCATTAACTCATAATGGAATGTTCTAACAGAGACAGTATTTTCACTAGAGAATGACTTTTAGCAGGGACCACGTAGAACTTCTTCTATTTATGTTATTTTTGTATAACACGTGTTATTTTTTCATTACATAGACTTTCTCAAACACACACGGCGTTCTTTGGAACGATATCGCCCAGTGTCGATCGATATCACGCAATGACATCTTCATAGAATGAATTATATTTCTCTAAAATTAATATTTTAACCTGCAAACCTTTTTTAATTTTCTGGTTCAAGTACAAGATGTTTCTTAACTTGCAAGAATGACATTCAATGTAGAAATATCGTCTACGCCAATGCCGATCGATGGTTATTAGAACAGCCAATCATAATCGATGTTTTAATATCCTCGTTATTGGTCCAGTATTCGTTCGATATTGACCCAATATCCTAGTGCTGCTTGGCCTTTCTCTATTTTTATATTTTTGACTTACCTTTATTTTCTGCTTTCCTATTTGATTTCTTTTTGTGTCCATTCTTTCAACAAGTTGATTTCTTTTCCTTTACCTTCTTTTCAATTGCATACGATACCTATGGGATATGCAATTCTTTTGAATTGCGTAGGTACTTATAAAATTATATAAAACATTGAACTTTTCTGAACTTAAGTAATTTGAAGTTGTTCTTATGTGTTGTTCCTTTTGTTGTAAATCTGTTTTAGTTTTTAATATCAACAAACCCTATAAATTAATTTCTTTTTGAACTATAACTCCTCTTTTCGAGTTTTTGTATTCCATTTCGTTGTTAGATTGTAATTATTCTACCTATTCCAACTAATCTAATTATAGTTTTTGTTAGCATATTAATAACTTACTTTCTACTTCCTTACATGTTGTAATCTGGTGTGATCTTTTATTCAGCATTGTTTCTCAAGCACAGCAAAAGTTACATGCTTAAGAACTATATTAAGAACATTTTGCACTTATATTTTGTGACTTGGGAAAGAGCTTGCCGGAAATGGCGAATTAAGCACCACACCCTTAGGGTCAAAATACCTTGAAGATAATATGATTTTACATATAGAATCCCGACAATTGAACTATCGTGCGTCTTGTAGAAGCAGAAAGTGTGTTTTAGGTTAGATTATGACGTTACACTTTGAAGCGGGGAGGTCCAAATATGTCCTAATTATTTTTCTGAAAACGGGACATTTAAAGAATTTTTTTTTGTTCTAAATAGATGAAACATAAGTTTTCATAGACGATTGTAACTTTCGATAAACATGAATATTATTTAGGGAAAAGATTTACTGGAAATTTAGTGTTAAATTTTTATTTTGAGCTATCAAAAATTCTTATAAAAATACTTATAATGAACACAATTTAAAACTAACAAACGCTTATTTTTTGTTTAAATGGAATTATTCGTCACCACTACCCTGTTTTCAATCAGTGTCTTCATGGGGTCTTGATCATTTTTGCAAAATATTTGTTTTTCACTGGGTTTTCTACATACAAATCTGCTGTATTCTTTGCACGTAATTATGGTTTGAGCTAGCCACTTCGTGTTACCCTATAAAATAATTTTATTTCTGATTTGCATTATCCATCAATTTTTAAAATCGCATCATCGTTCTGTTATGTTGAAAGCAACAAAACGAGCTTTTTCGGTTTGTCTTAAGTAATGTAGTTCACTGTCATTAGCGAAGCCTGTCAGGAATTGGGATTTGTGAATATAAATATATTAGAAAGAAGTATTGACGGATTTCTGTTCCTATTATGCTACCAGTTTGTTAACAATTTATGTATATAAATTACCGCTAAAACAAAGAAACAACGAAAGAAGTCTTAAATTTTGAGATAACTATTTGGAACAAGGGGATTCACCGATGGATTTTCCGAAATTATTCTTTGTAAATAAAGACACAAGTGCACCTTTCATTGGAAAATAAAGGCTTCACACATTAACTCACACAAAATGAAATATGGTGTATGAAGTAAAATATAATGAAGTATAAATCTTCAATTTGGTTAGGTTAGGTTATTGGTTCGTGTTGTAAACAATTTTACCTTTGTCAAATAAAGAAGCTCTACAAAGTTTGATGCGGATTGGGATAACGTTATGGATATTTATATATCGGCTATGTTTTAGTCAGTGTTGGGAACCATTACTAATGTTATATTGAAATTACTAAGAATATTAGCTTTATGGTTCTGGTTCACTTTCATTTCATTGCCTTATTGAATCGTTTTCGTTTTGTTACTGCTCCCTTAATGTCGAATGAGAATGTTTTTCATCAATTCGTCACTCATAATAATTCTAATGAATTCAGACAAAATTTTAGGATAGATCTCATCATTATATGAATGGAACACGTTCCTATTAACACGAGGTTCTGAAATAATGTCACCCCAGTAGAATATAGTTTCATTTAGCGTTGAGAAAATCGATAAATATACAACTTTATGACATTTTATTCAATCAAACAATTAATAAAATCGCGAAAGGTAGACCCAATGTTTAAATTAACTTGTGTTATAAACCATATTATAATACTGAAAGCACTTCGCCTCGCCTCATTAGAAGTAGGTGTAATATTTCGTCCAGTCATTTTTTAAGTTTCCATCAGAAAACAGAAAACATCTGTTTTAATGACTCAATGATTTATTAATAAATAATGACTCAAAGACCTTCTAATTTCCTTTCGGCCTGCGTATGCTTCTCAAAACCTTATTTTCAAACACACATAATTTATGTTCATCTGCTAGGGTCGTACTGCAACTTTTCGAATAAATTGTTACCGGCAGAATAACCGTTCTGTATATTTTCAATTTGAACTTTACTGATACTAATCGCTAGGTTAGAAGTTTCTGGACTGAATAGAAACATTCATTGTCCGTTGCTAAGTCACTTGTTTTTTCAGTGACCTCGTTCTTGCTTGTCACATATGCTATCAATTATTTTTCTTTACTTTTTCTCTATGATCTCATTTTTATTTGTTATGTTTCTATTTCCTTCATCCTCTGTGATTCGTCTTGCTATCATGATTTTCTTTTCTTTAGGTTCATCTGTATTCCTATCTTATCGCAAGATATCGGTGTTACTTTATAGTGCCTCTATTCCAGCCTCTATTAAATCTACATCATCCATGTAGACCGACAGTTGGTTGAAGCCACACAATGGTAGTCCCATTTTGTCCTATTTTAGTTTTATACTGCAACGCATATTGCAATCCAAAGCTAAATTGTTGCGGTGATAAGGCATCACCTTGTATCAATCCGCTGTTAGTCTAGAAACTATTTGACTTATTATCTGTATTATGGGGTCACTGAAATACATGTTCGCTAGATGAACAAGTTTTATTTTTTTCGATATTCCAAATCGTACCAGGATATTGTATGACTTCCCCCTTTTGATAGAATCATAATGCTTACTTAAAATCAATGAACAACTGCTGAACCGTACAATAGTATTCCCATTTCTTCTCTAATATTTGTCTCAAGGAGAAAATCTGATCCAAATATTTTTTATAAATCCACATTGGTGATCTCCAATTATACGCTTAGCCATGTTAGTAGGATATTACTCAACACTTTGTAACAATTTGGAAATAACTAGATTCCGTGGTAATTATTACAGTCAGATTTATCACTTTTTACAAACCGGAACAACTCTGAGGTTTTCCAATCCGTTGGTAGCTCCTCTTGTCTCCATATAGCAGTTATTGAGTAGTTCCTTGACTAGCGCCGTCTTCTATTAATTTGGCTGGTGTTATGATTTGAGGATGGTTCATCTTAATTTATTTTATATTCTATGGTTTCATTTGTAACAATGTGCCTTCGTTAGCTGTGCAGTTAGATTTTGTTTTATGTTCTATGGTTGCATATCAAGAAACCTGATTTTGAGATGAAGTTGTGTACAAATGCATATGAAGTGTTATCAAAGTAATTTATCGGCCAATCCAGGATAAAGTGATCCTGTCACATTGAAAATTCAAATTAGTGCAAATATATTTAAACAGCAAGATACTAAAAGTCTATGTTTCTAATTTGATGAGCCAGCCTTAAAACTCCAAACTTTTATTTATTTATTTATTTATTTTTTACATATTTAATCAAGTTTGTATGACAATAGTTCGAGGTGAGTGGGATCAAAGAAAAATATGGTTGATTTAGCAACGCTGGGTGGAATAGAAGATAATTTATTTCTATTCAAAATAGTACGGTAGTAAGAAGTTATGTTAGTAGTTTCTTCGTCCTGAAGTTCTAGAAAATTGAGGTCAGTAGTTGTTGACTTGTCTGGCCATGTCACACCTGGAACTAAATTTTGCTTTAAGTTTTGTTTACACTAAAACAAGAAATTACTTTAACAGCAAAATACATGAGAGTGAGTTATATGATGTCTCAAACCTACATGAATGTTTATTTTTATTCCTGATGATACTGTTAATTTTAAAATAAGGCTTCCGGGTGTGACCAAAAAAAGTAAGTTCCGGGTGTAACCTCTTTCTTCAATGTGCTTTATTCTTGTTAATTTACAAAGAATGGAAATAATTTAAAGCCTGAGTGACGTTTGAAGTAAACTGAATCGCAAAATTCTGGGTTACTCATGATAAGAATTTCACAGGAATTAGCCAGCGACGAGTGAAGATTTCAGTTCTCCTTCGGAATTATATTATTTATAGGTTTCAGACCAATATTAACACGCAAAATGTTAGACGCCACGTTCAGTTCTCTACGGCAGACTTATAAAGAAGAGCTCTCCTTACAAAATGTACATTTTATTTTTTAGAGGATATACAAAAAGAGGGGATGTGAAGTCTTCACTTCTTATTAGACATGTCTATACATACTCAGTATTTTGTTCTGCTTCAAGACCGAGGAGGTTATATTTTTAACATCGAATTGAGTTAACTCAATTGCTCTCTTTATCTCAACAAAATGTGGTATTAAAACATGTTGATTTTCCTCCGATAAATGCGTGGCTCAATTCAAAAACCGATAATCTTTGTCAAACCTGTCTTTCTCGAAAGAGGAACTAGGCATCATAGCAACTTGGTCTCTCTCCGCAGCATCCCACGAGAAAGAATCAGTTGGCGGATCTGTTAAAAGATCAGTTTGGAATGTTGTTCGTTCGAACAGATATAAATATGATGACGAAAATTCATTTACGATATGTACTAATCCAGCAATGAAAGTTGTTTCCTGCCTTCTCGTTACGAAGGAAGAAATGCAAGCCTGCAAGCTGAAACTCGACAAGGTTGGAAGAATTTTTTAAATCGCCCCACGTATTCTCAATCTCCCTTACTGTAGGAAGAACTATTAGTTCAGCAGCCGAAACACTTGCTGTTTTCTCTACTTCTCCCATCAGAAATGTTTCGATCTTGGACCTCTCAGATGTCTACTCAGATGCCAACGAACAGTCAGACCATGAAGTTGATTCTCGTTTCATTCCTTCAGATACTGAATAAGTGAAGATGATTTGCAGGCAGTTATACGAGTTCGTGCTGGTGAAATTGCTTAGTGACAAAACTAACACGAAGAAACATTAGGTTTGCGTTAGTCAGTCCGGCGTCTCTAGAACTAAGATGATTAAAGTGATATTTCTTGAGCCTTTTGGAGGGTCTAATTCGAAATACACAGCTGGCAATAAAGAGTGGGGGGTCTCTTGGAATGAAATTAGAAGAAGAATTTCTTCTCCGCAAGTTGAAATGCAAGGCTTAGACAAAGTGTATACTTTTAAGGAAGTTCCTGTGTAAAATATTGCGTTAAAACTGTCATTTTTGTGAACCTATTGTCATACTTTACCTGTGTGATCAATTAATGATTTAAGATTACAATACACGACCAGTTTAATATTTAGTCATATTTCTACAAATAAATTGATAAACTTAGTTAAATTCAAGGTGATAAATTTAGAATTTATCACCTTGAATTTAGAATTTAGTTTTCTTTGTTTAAATTATACATGTAAGACTTTATTTACATTGTTTGATAATTGCTTTCTTACTGAAGACTAAATTCACCGGGTAATAGATTCATTTTTTTTTTCTTTGAAGAGAAACTTTACGAAGCAAAATTTCACAAACCTCTCGCTATATAATTCAAATTACGGTGTTAAAGGAATACGGTTCCTCTTTTGTAATTGTTTTCTCAAACTCCCAGGTACGTATGTTTGTACTAAAAAAAAGTTAACATGCGAGGTCTTCACAAAGGTCACACCCGGAACCCTTTTTAAAATTTCGTACAGTAAAATATACACAGGTTTTTTCGAAAATATGTACATCAAATGAAAGCTTGCAATCTCCTCTTTACTCTAAAACGTTTGATTGATTACAAAAGTGTAAATATTCACAGAGTTTTGCGATTAACGAACAGTATCTGTGGTTTCAGCGCTCGTGTGAGTCAGTCCCGGAACGCAGATTTTTTTATTTGTACGAAATTAATCTGAGTTGAAAACAGATTTTTTTAAGATAGTAGAATACAAATATTCTGACATTGAAACAACAACAGGAACTAGTTAACAGTCCTTTATTTTTCTAATACTTAGCTTTCTAGTGTCAGACTGTCACACCCGGAACTCCTGGATTGGCCGTTATATCTCTTTGACATATGCAGAATAATGAATATTTTGAGGGATTGTGCACAATTTAATTTAATGCAAGAACTTTGCATATCTCAGCTGGGAAATTGTTACGATATGAAATATACTTGTCATTAAGGTAAATAAATCTTAGAATATATATATAAATAAACTTGGCATTGTATGTGGACATCCTTCTTCAAAAGGATATTTGACGATTAATAAACGTATTAGCATTGAATGGCAATGTTTCTGAGCGATTTTATATCTAATGATATATATTACTTGTTTGCGACATAGAGTCTAGCTACTCCCCCGATTTTGAGAGAACCTAGCAATACGATACGGTCATTTATATTTGAACGTAAGATGGATAACTGAAAATGGGATGAAGTTTAAAAGCAAATAGCTATCAGCTGGGATGCTGTCAATTCCTGGTGATTTGAAATTTTCAGTTTCTTTATAGAAGTTTCAATCTTTATTTTGCCAGATGTTCGGGTAGTCACGGTTCTGCGGTACGGATTTCAAATTCGTCTGTTTGTTCACCAGTGACGTTAAGAAGCTTGTCGGAATATCTTTCCCAAACATCGAGAATTTTAGTCGGATATGCCAGAGGATCTGAATGTTCATTAATAATCATTCTTAATCTTTTCTAAATTTATTTATTTATTCAAAACATAACACAATAGGCAATATGCCTAATTACAGTGCTTGCGTGTACATGATAGTAATTACAAGATACAAAAAACAATCATATTACTTCACCTGCAGTTCTTTTAAATTCTTTGTAAGTCATTCCAAATATATCTACATTCACTTTAGGTTCAATTTTGTTGTAGAAAGCACTCATTCTCCAAATTGGGGATTTATATAGAATTTCAGTCCTTTGCTTTTTGCAATAGAATGTCCCATTATTACCTAATCTAGTTTTAGTGTTCGGGACTGGAATGAAAATTTTCGGAATTAAATCAATACAATCAATTTGATTGTGTATTAATTTGTACAGGAATATTAAATCGTTTAAATGCCTTCTTCGTTCCAAAGTTTGTATATTAAAATTGCTCAGTAATTCCCTGTGCTATACATTAATAATTTCAAAAATTTGCACTGGATTTTCTCTATCGCTTTAACATATTTCTGAGTGTTCGGAGTCCATATAATACAGGAGTATTCTAGCTGTGATCTCACGTAAGAGTAATACAATTTTAGAAGTGTTGAGTCAAGATGGAGATCCTTGCTAAAACGGTAAATATACCCAAAATTCCTGTACGCATTGTTAGTGATCATTTCAATGTGACGCCCTAAGTTTAATTTTGGATCTAAAACAGCTCCAAGATCTTTAACAGTTTCAGGTTTTGATAGATTTACTCCATCAATCGAGTAGTTATACTCAACATACTTTTGTTTCCTTGTAAAATCTAGGGCATTGCACTTTTTTGTATTAATTACAAATTTATTCCTGTCGCACCATTCTTTGACATTATCTAAGTCCTTTTGTAGTTTGGCACTGTCCTCAATTGATTCAATTCTAGCGTATCCATCTAGAAAATTAGTTTACTTCTTTGTATAGATCTATTGTTTTACTTGTCTTACTGTTTTCCTCTCTTACATGAATTTTCTGCGTCAGATACTTTTTATTTTTGTTTCTAGACCCGCGCATGGTGTACCTGTACCTGTTTGCATTCGTATCGGTTTCATTGCTTTACCATTGCTGCCTTCCTTGTTTTCGTCCGTAATGAAGCTAAATGCATTCTTGATCAAACAAAGGCATGATTTTCTGTCGTTTCTTGTCTCACTTACACGTTCTTTTTCTGCATTCTTCGCGGTGTCACAAATGGCTACTCACATCTTATAATAACAATATCATTTTTATTATTATCATTATTACCAACAAAGTCCAATATTATGTCAGTACATATAAGGTTAATAATAATATAACTTAATTACGAAAGTGGACACAGTCAAGGATCTCGGTATCATCTTCGATTCTAAACTGAACTTTAATAAATATGTTAATAATGTATCCAGCGAACGTAGAAAAATTGCTGATTTTATTTTTAATCAGTGGAATCAGTTTAATTATATAAACACATACAATTTTATTTAAAATTTTAGTAAGAACCAAACTAGAATACGCCTGAAATGTAAGGAATGATCTTACGAAAACTTCAGCAGATAAGGTTGAGGCCATACAAACATGTTTCCTCCGACTTCTATGTTATAAGTTTAAACTACCTTTATTTTAAGTACAACTACACTCATTGGTGTAGTTATTTTAACCTTGAAACACTGGTTAATAGATAAGACGACATTGATAAGTTCTTGGATAAAATGCTTACAAATGAAGCGCAAAGTGAGTATTTTGTAAGAAACTTAAATTTTTGTGTACCAGGCGGTCGAGCGTGGGACTGACCACCCCACCTCACTTCGTACCGTAGGTCTAGAAAATTTGGAACGCTATCTCCACATCCCGCATTTGCCGTTCAAGGCGCGTGCGTATGGCACAGGGAATAGCTTAACTTTTTTTTTACCTTTGCCTTGTACCAAACGAGACATTTTAATCTATTCTCTCTTTCTAATAATAGACAGAAATTGATTAAAAAACTAATTCGTCGTTATAGTAATTGATCACTCTATAATAAGGTTGTTGACATTTTTATGATGGTTTATTTTTGGTCAACTTTGTGATTTTGTTTTATTTGTTCTGTCCTTGTACTGTAATTCATGCATGTATTCTTCATTATATTTCTTGACCAGTGCTATATTTGCAACGAGTAATGCCTGTAGCTTTTCATAGCACTCTTATAAATATTACATTACATTATTATTATTACTCAAGTCGGCTAAGATTCCCAACCTGTTTGAGGTTTAGAGTTGATACTCTGCTTTTACGCTCAAATTATCTAATAGTTTTACTTTGAATTTCGGATGTTTTGACCCTTTCCTTTCCCTGTTCCAGATCACTGTCCGCTCCTTTGTAAGCTCTAATGTCTATTATGTTGATATGTTTTCGTCTGGCTATTTAAATGACATCAATCTAAATGCAAGTTTTGCCCTCTGGAGATATTCATATGTGTTTGTGTATATCTAAGTGCTCTTTACTATTCGATTTTTCGATATCGCAAAGAATTTCGTTCAATACCTTATACCATTGTTGTTGCCAACTCCGTGAACATTTTATTTGCCTATAGTAAGTCTAAAACTTTGTTCCCTAAGCAGTTTTGCATCGAAATCCTCCAACACAATTCTCGTACTATACTTTGGTAATTGGTCAGATAATCTATCTAGCTCATGTAAAATGTACCTTTGTCGTTAGCATCAGCTTGCTTGGTTGGAGTATGGACTTTTACATGCATGTTCGGAGCATGGATATTACAATACGTACCCGCGTTGCACCATCGAGTACGCATTGTAATGCAGGATAGTCTTCCGTTCTCGAGCTTTACATTCTGAATCCCCGGACGAATACTGTTCTTAATTAGAAATCCTGTTGCAAAATGGTGTGACTGAGTTCCCCATAGTAGAACGTGTATTTGTCCTGTCCAGTGTTATCTTGACCTTCCCACAGGACTTCTTTATCACTTGTATGCCCATCCTGTAGTTCTCAGTCTCGTGTACCATCAGCTTAAGAGCGTCGTTTTTTTAATTAAAGTTTGTATGTTCCACATTCAACCCTGTATAACGCTCGTAAGACGTAAGATACAATCAATAAATATAAAATTGGAACTCTAGTGATGTATAAGAATAGTTTAAAAGGACTTACGAAATATGCAAGAGAAAAGTCAGCAATAAACCGTAATCATTATTATTAAAATTAGATGGAATTATCCTAAAATCGAAATATGATTTCTCTTTAATCCCAGCGCATATTAAGATACTTTCAGGTACGCATTAATTGTTAAATTTTGCTTGTTTTAAATCTAAAAGAAACTGAGTACATGAATATGGCAATTGTTTATTTGTGTACAAAGGCTGGAAGTATATAGTAAAGACATTGACAAATGATGGCAATTCCTTCATTACGAACCTTTTATCAAAAAATTTTGACTGTCTTCATAAATTCAATTCTTTCTTCACATCATATTGTAATTAATTCTCTAAGGGAAGGAACTAATTAGAGTTAAAACTGCTAAATATTTAGAAACCTTGTTAAATAAATACTTTTATTATGAAGATGTAAAATTTAGTTCCAATTGAAGAAATCTCCATTCCCAAATGAAATGTAAATTGGCAGATCTTGTGGAGAGGATAGTACGGTGAGTTAGACTGAGGCACTAATATGAATGGCATGTTAGCTATTACACAAAACAGTGGAATAAAAACTTCAGATAGTTTGTAAAATAGAATTAATTAGCATGAACCACAATAATATACAAGAATCCACTAAAATTACAACATTGTATTCTTGTTTCGGATAATTCGTAAGTTTTTTACTTCTTCCTACACGTAAACAGTCAAAGTAATTCTTACCATAAATGCACTTGTACTACTTTAAAGTTATTCACACACAGTTAACATGAGTATGAACAATATCATCCTCACTGTTTACAGTTACGATTTCACTATCATCACTTACTAATATTAACCTAATATAATACGCTATTGAAATTACCGATATTAAAATAATTGTTTTAAATAATAAACTTGAATATTCGCTATAATATTCATTCACTCATAAGTATTTATCCTTTCAGTGCAGGTATTGCCTCAATTAGTTACGATATTACAAGTCTATGAGGAATCATCATGCAGTACCTACAGTGGTAGAGTAATATATAGATAATCCGGTATGAGGTATGGTTATATCATTCAGCAGATTTTCTGGAAATGGTCCTTCTGGGTTTGCATGGAAGTTGTGCACATTTACGTAGTTTTTGAGGGCTCTGTAGCTGAGTTTCATTTTTCTTCTAAATCTTATAATCTGAATGATTCTTTCTTAAGCATCCGGATCATAAACTCACCTTCTTTATGCCTAAATTCAAGGTATGCACGAACAACTGCTAACACTGAGAAAAATGCACCCATTTCTCTGTTGGATACTCCTGGGCTATTTCTCTACTTTCATTTCACTCATCACAAACATTTTGGTTGATGGTGTTTTCAGTTTTAGACACTAATTTTTTAATGAGTCTTTTGTAAATTCAAAACTGAAAAATAAGTTTTATTCTAGAATGTAGTCCTTAAGCACTTCGTACATCACTATAAAACTTTATTTTATTTTGTATGGACTATTTTACTAACTATGGACATTGATCCATCTCGATGATAGGAATACAATGTCGTTAAAATCCACAAACGTTCATGCCCCAGTCTGGATTCAAACCAACCAATTCGTGAATGGCATCCTAGAGCCCTAGTCCACACGACTATGCATATTAAACACATGACTCTTTGAAGATGGTTTTGCAAAATATATTTCATATTCTAACCCTATGGGTTAACCAAGTTTCTTTGAAACGATTTTACAACAAAAATTAAAATAATACCGGAATTAAAATCCTGACATTATTAAGAGCACTTAATCAGAAAATATAAAATTACATTTCATTCTTTCATTTAAGAACAGCTTTAATGCATTTACTTCATATGATGAAATACCATGAAAGTTAATTACTTACTCAAAATTATGGGTACGGTACTTCGTGCATTCTTTTACATCGATTTCTAAATTCCGTTTCATAAATAATTTTGACCCTTCTATGTAATACTGTTTTTAAGAGTTCCTAATAGTCAACAATATTTCCAATCAGCTCTTTAGATCTGGAAGCAGTCAACGTCAAGGGAATCCGAAACCCGTGTGTTCACAACTTTTGTGCTTCAGTTCCTGTTGCTTTAAAGATTTCCCTTTATCTTTTCAACTGACGAACATACTTCATTGCAAAAGACATTGAACGTAAATCTGAATCTACATTCGTACTTTCCCTGTTTTACCCCAGCGTACTTTCTAATGAATCATAGTATACAACCTACGTCAGTTAGTCTCTCTACACTCTTATGTTCATTATGGAAAATGTTATCGGTAATATTTATGATTATTTGAAACCATAATTTTGTAATTGATTCGATTCTTTGATTATCAGTATTTTACTAAATAAGAAATAAATGATCTAATGGATGAATAAATTATACAACTGCCTGAGTATTGCTGTAGCTGGTACAATTGCTGTGTTCTAAGAACATGTAGTCTTAAAACTTTCATGAATAAAGTTATTACCCATATAGAATGACTTTTAGTTTACCCAGAAACATTAGACATATTTCAGGATTATGTCTATCTTTTGTTCGGCACACACATGATGTACTTTGCCTTTTTCATTTTTAACTTTTATACAGAATCATGCAAAACAAATCAAGATAACCCTTTATTATCACGTTCTTCATATCATGTGTCGTAAAGTGTAAACATTTAAGTTCAATGCTAGGAAAATATATTTCGAGTGTTTTCGCGAACGACTACAGATAATACTTACGAGGAATGAGTCTAAGAGGTGTTTCATTCGTGACGCTTCAGTCTTCTGCCTTTCTGCTTTACAATATAATATAACTGACATGTGCATGGAAATGTTCCATCACCTTCCTTCAATTCCTACGAAACTCAATGTTGGTTCTCTTCAACATCAGTAATTCATGTTCGAAATTTAGAGTAAATACTGATACCTTTCGTAACTTGATGTAAAAATTCACTATTCTATATTTTTGTTTCAGGCGAGTCTCCACGCCTGCTCTCAGAAGGATCAGCCAAGGAGCAAGTAACCTCTACCGTCATATCCGAAGAGCAAGTGCCTTCCCCTTCAGACGCCAAAGCAATGTAGATAACCAAGGAACTCCTCTTCATAAACCAAACAAGGATTTATCCTCAATGGGGAAATGGCCACGGCAAGACACAATCGACGACATTGCGCAAAGAGTAAGAAATAATGCTGTCTACGTCGCTCGAAAGGACTCAAGGACAGTTACAGAGGAAGTACCACAAGAGTTCCTGACTACAAAACACTGGATGTTCCCGAAGAAGTTAAGACAACGACTGTCACTGGATGAAAGCACACGACCAATGCAGAGAAAGATATCAACTGGAAAGCTCAGTTCTCAGTCCGTAGGTATGCGTGAAAGAAAGACGTCAAGTCCACAGGCTATGTCCCTGGAACAAACATCGTTGGCGGATTTTCTTAGAGCGTTGAACTCGGTTCATGCAAAAATAGGTCAACCAGCAAATAGTCAAGAAAGAGGACCTCAAAGAAAGTACGGAATTGCAGCAATGAATCCTCCTGAATTTTCTATGTTACAAGTAAGGAATGAACTAGATGACACAAGACGATCGTCAATTACCACTCGTGCAAGTTCAGTGTCTGATCGATTGGGAAGTGCTCAAGTTCTCGTTCGAAGAAAAAGATACTATTCTTCGGGTTCTCTTTCATCAAGAACCAGCAGTAATCGATCAGGACAAAGGAACGACTCTGAGAGTTTGAGTGATATTGTTATTGTTAAGTTTTGAGAGATTTAATCGTACCTCATTGTTCATTATTTTTGCTCTCAAATCAGGAAACAAGGACACATCGTTACATAGTGTCATTATTGTGTGACATAACATGCCATAACAAAAATATTTTCATCAAGTAACACAGAACAGTGGTTGCAATTTGCTATAGTTATCTTCTCATACTAAAAAAGCATAGCAAAATGCAACACTTATTTTAAACTGACGAAATTGCATTTCGTAATTGAAGCAAGCAACAGTTAATTTAGTTTAACTTTTGTCAAATTCCTGATCTGTGAGTGATTTGGACGACTGATTTGTGTATATAAAATACGAAGCTCATAATGAGCTGAATTTATTTCACTTTTGGCTGTGATATGTGTGGACGTAAATAATTGTATTACATTACAACGTGTGTTTTCATAAGAGACTAAAGCATTGTATCTGCAATGTTTCTGAAGTGAAACTTGGACTATGTTAAGTAGTTATAACAATAATTGAAGCTGTTGAATTCCTATCTATTAGTCAGATAGTATTTTGAAATATTCCTCTTGGTTCTGTAACTAAGAGATAGAAGGCCGACTTCATCAATGTAACAAGTAATCTTATGAAGCCAATACCATGAAACGTAACACACACATTTATAGGAACTATGGACGTTTCAGGGACCTAATCCTATTACTCAAACTCAGGTACCAAAATAAAGAAAATTATGTCCATGTACAAATAACAGCATTTTGCTTTTGTTTACTTGCAGTACCAGTAGACTCTTTACCCTTTACATAAAGAAACATAATACAGTATAAACATTCATTTCAAGGGGATTGTCGAGAATGCATTTTCCACTTCTTCCTAAGAAATGTATTTTGTGCGTCGTATGAAGCTTATGTCAACTAGTATCTCTGCTTTTAACTTCTGCAACTGCTGGACATGTCCAACTTGGTGAAATCTGTAGTCGAAGAAATGTAAAATCATTTACTGTATTTGTGCCAAAAAATATTGTTTTATCTTCAAATGTTATAAATGTTAAGACATCAATTTTGCATGAAGTTCTTTATTTGGGGGTTGAGAATCATAGTCGTTTAAGGCAGCTCTGTCTGAAATTTGAACTTATTGAAAGAAATGTCAGTTTTCGTGTCATTAAGTGCACAATCAGGAATGTCGATGTTCTTCGTGTAACTCATAAAGTAATATTAAACTCAGAGGCATTTCGATTTACAATTTTGTATCCTTGAGAAGACGAATGGAAAAGTTAAGAAAGCAGCGAAAAAGTCTAAACTTACTGTATATGCCACAGCTTACATTCAAAAACTGCTCAAACACTAAATCATTTAAATGATATTTCAGTTCCTTATTGGTATTTGGTCGTGTAATACTTTAGAGGCTCGATGGTACTGTGATGTAAGTTATTTCTTGTCATTTGAGATATGTTGATCTTTGAACTAGACCTGTACAACCTTACCTTGAAATCGATATAACGTACGGGTTACGTAACAATATAGAATATTCTTTATAATTGTCTGCAATGCCTGTTCGATTTAAGAAAAAGTGGCTTAAACCAGAATGCTACCGAATCTCTCAATTGTCCAAATATTATATGACAAAATAGTCGAATAAACAATGAAATATTGGAGAACGTTTAAAGTATGAATTAAGTGATGTTACAAATCGTGATATTTGGTGTAACTTTGGTTATAAAATAAAAGGAAGGTTAGTTGGAGAATGCGCTAAGAGCTTCAATCTCTTAACGCTAAAAGCTTCAATCTCTTAACGGAAAAACTGAGTTAAAGTCTCAGCCAGTCAATATAACCCACAAAAAAATTAGAATATCTTTGCGTCTAGAGAAATTAAATTTATACATTAGGTCATCGCACTGAGCGAAAAACTGCGCTTTGGAAAGGTTGGCACACGTGTCGCTCTGCTTTAAAATAACGCCAGTTATAAAAGTAAACCTGTAATTTCCATGTACAACTACATTGTTAATATCAAAAAGGATTCTATCCAATAGATTTTTGACTGTTCATGCTAATAAAAGGAAGTCTGTATATTTTGTAAAATTAGGTTATTTGCATTTTGTCTGAAACTTACGTTGGATCATTTTGTTAATGATAAATTGGGTTCATTGGTAAAAACAACAACAATTGTCTACAATAAAGCAGTGGTCAGTTAAAAAGTTATGTCCATTTGAAAATGTATAACTTAAATAAAAATAATTCAGCCAACTTGTTGGGCTCAATATAAGTCGAATTGAAACAGGACAAAATTTTCGTGCAGAATTTGATTATCATTTAAAACGTAAAATAATATTTTAAAATACAAGAGAACATTTTGATTGCTAACTTTTCCCACTCATCAACGTAGCTTCTGCACGTATTTCCCTTTCCCTAAAAATAAGATAAAATCACTGACATTGTCCGAGATTTTATCGCTTAGTTCGTTCGTTTCGAGATGTCTGATTAGCAATTTGTCGTGAGGACACTACTTCGATTCAAAATATAAAGAGAAATTAAATCATTGAGAAACTTTCTTTTTTATGAAAATAGAAAGTAAGGTGGCCAGATTTTCCGCACCCCAATCCCCGACACAGAACCGGAAATTTATAGACGGTTCCTTCAAATTTAGAACTTTAAGTAACCCAAATCTACCACCAATTAGATTATTTTTAGAAAGTAAAATATATCATTCCTATAAGAAAAAGGAAACGTATAATTTCCATACGAAAGATTAAGTACTATCTTGGTGCTAAATGTAGCATTTAAGACTGATTTTAACATACAGTATTTAATAAAATTATTGCCTCCTCCCACTCACATAAATATTACGGAAACGTTGGGTAAAATCCGGGACAAGTTAGCGTCCCGGCTGAACCTTAAAAAAGGTGGTACGAAGGGTTAAAAACCATCACGATCCCTGAAACGCCTCGTCATCTTATAGAAAGACAGAAATGATTAGCCTCTTGTCTTATTTTCGTTTCTGTGAATTCTAGTTTCTTTGTATATTCTCTTTGCGAAAGCAGCATTCCATCATTTCCTTTCATGTTTGCTTCGGCTATTAACATGTTAACAATATTTTTGTATTCAAAGAAACCTGTTCTATTATGTAATTATATGTAAATATAAGAAATAAAATCATGTAATCAATGTTACATTGTTTCATTCCACAATGAAATATTCACAAATAATAAAAGTCAATATTAAAGAGAGAGATACAATTTGAGTTCCTGAAAACATCCAAAGGAGTTATGTGCCAAAACAATTTCTTTCTTACAGGAAAATCAATAAAAAAATACATACTCTAATGTTACACGTACACGTAGCATAAATTACTTGCAATATTATATGTAGTATACATGAGATCGACAGATCTTTTTACTTTAGGTGTGCACTGACGTAGTAGGTCGTTAGGTTATACACATAACAAAAAACGTCAATTTGGAATATTGGCTCGTGTAACTTGGTAAGGTCTCATTATATTAAATATTGGTATTAAAGATATCTAATCCAGAAATGCATTTCGATTTCCCGCTATTGTCTTCTTCCATCTCACCCACACCCACACTCACCTACTGTATTCTTCAGACTCACTCTT
Organism: Lepisma saccharinum; assembly: GCA_022664845.1. Taxonomy (NCBI): domain Eukaryota; kingdom Metazoa; phylum Arthropoda; class Insecta; order Zygentoma; family Lepismatidae; genus Lepisma; species Lepisma saccharinum. The sequence continues at coordinate 180,269 of JAGDQP010000034.1, forward strand.
CAAAATTTTTGAGTTCTTAAATTATCTTTTCTTTAATCAGTCCTTATATTCTACATTTTCACTCCAACGACCCAATAAAATGTCCTCTTTAAGTGGTTTCTCCGCTTGGAACGCAGGTTAACTCCTCAGCAAAAACAGATAGACAGAAAGTAACTTCAAATTTGAGTTTAGCGACCTCGATTTGAATGCTCGTTTTTAACCTCGAAGCCGTTTGTAATCTGGAGGCGTTTTAATGTTCTGCAATTGACCGTCCTTTACATTTGATCAGCTTCTTGCATTCTAAGAATTCCCCCTAGCTCATCAACGAAAGATGGTCGAGAAAACCTGATTTCAGATGTGAAAGCAGCGACGTCGACATCGCCATATATGGTTGTTTTTAATCCGCTAACACTACAAGTGCAGGTCCTTTTCATTGGATTATTTTCCACGATTTTAAACCTTCAGGCTAGCACTTCAATTGAAGCAGGTAGACAGAAACTGATATCAGAGTTTAGATCACTGACCTCAACATCAATTTATCTAGTTGACGGTTGAACGCTTTCAAACTTTAAACGCCTCTACTAGTCAGTACTGGAAACACAATAATTTATTTTTGAACTTGGGTGGCGGGTCACGAAAGACGTAGACGCAGGCAGAAACAGACACCACAAATTTTAGCTCGATTCATATTTCTTTCTTACTGACGTTAAATTCCTCCGAAACAATATCTTCAACATTACAGTTTTCAGAGTTTGAGTGCCTAGAGCCCATCAAAAGTCTATGACCGTAACCACTTGACCACGAGGCAGGGTCAAAAGCATTACTATCTGCAATAACATCGTGATTCATTTTCTTCGTGATTATATAATTAAATTAGAATTATTTGTTTAGTTCGGGGTTTTTTCTTCTCATTCTTTCATTGAATGAGCTGACTAATTCATCTTAGAAGTGGTTTCGTTTTACTTCTTTTTGCTTTTGTTGTGCAGTAACTAGAGCGGTTTCTTGGTGTGTCAGGTAGGCAGATGCTAATAGACGAAAAATTAAAACTGCGCTTCGACCTTGCAGAAAGCTGTAAACGATTCGTGAAAGTGTTTATTGGCTTCCACTCAGTCAAGGAAAATTAGAAAACTGCTCTTCCTCTTTTGAAAAACTGCGACATGAGAATGATAATCTCATGCCCAATGCGGATTTGTGTCCAGTGGAGTAGAGAGATGTTTTTCTCGTCAAAAGATTGCATGTGGAACTGCTTCGACTCGAAAGGAAATCTCACAACGGGGATTTTTTGTTGTTATTAATATTATGTTTTAAAATAACAAAAGTTACATGATTCTGTGTATTCACTGGCTCAATGTGTACATTCTGATAAAGATTTTATATTCTTGAAGTGAGTGAAGGATTGGTCCGACTTAAGTGATAAAAGGAAACCACACCACGAGGATCAACATCTCCGAAAGTACGTCTGGAAAAGTAATTTTTCAAACGGAGACTCCAAGAACCACTTGAGAGATTTAACGTAAGTAGCTGGCTAGAATGCAAGTATGATAAGAGAATTTTTAAGAGTCAAATGCCGACATAAATATGCAGCCATACATTTAGAATTTGAATTAATTTTATTGCCTTTAGGCAACAAGGCTCAGACCGTGCACCCGTACATGGAGAATGATTAACACAAGACAATGTTTTCACTCGCGTTTAGGCTGCAATGCCTAAAGGTCATGAATATTTAAAACAAATTACTAGAGTTGCCCACGAGACGAGACTTAGGCTGTCTCGTCTCGAAAATGTTTTGTCCAGAAAGTGTCTCGTCCTCGAAAAGATGTATATTTTACATTACGAGAGCTATCTTGTCTCGTTTTCTATACTCATTTCTCTGTCTCGTCTTGTCTCGTATCGTGGCAACAATACGAATTACAATGATGGTACAATTCTTCTCGGGTTATCAAGCAGGTGAAGTCTACGTTGTCCGATAATGTAGACTTTGCTTGGCTGATAGCCCGAGAAGAATTGTACCTTGTAAAACGCCAGGAAAGCTTCAATTCATAAATTAAAATATTAAAAATATATCATATGATCATGAAGGATACATTTATAGAATATATAAGAAAATAGGTTCTGAGCCATATAGGCAGAAAAAATTAAATACTTCCACGCATGTTTGTATACCGAAAACATTCTAAGAATATTTCCAATTTTTTAAAAAATTTTGTAAACAAAACTTATATGATTCTGAAAATATTTTTCGAAAATGTTTCAAAAGTATTTTCTTATTGGACTGATTCTAAAATTTTTGAAAAATGTTTTGAAAGTATTTTTCTGTTATGTGAGCTATATAGTATGCTGTGAATTCATACTGAGCCTCCTGCGTCGCCTACTTGGTAGTGCGTTCGGCTTCAGTGCGAGCGGTTCCTGATTCGATTCCCGGAAGAAGTTCAAAATTTCAGTGTTGACCCAGCATAGTGAGGGAGCTACTTGAATGAAAGAAGTAGCGGACTACGATCACGAAAGTTAGAAACACGGCTACGAAGAGGCGTTACACTGACCCCGTAACTCTCTACTTCAGTACAATACAGCCGTTTGACAGATCAGGGCCCTTAAAGGTCTGCCGCGCCACGAAATTTAAATTTAGGATTCATACAACGAACGCCGACCTGGTAGCTATATGGGATGGGGCGCTAAGTCAACGGCTCGAAGGTCCCAGGTTCGAATCCCTGCTGAGGCATGGATGTGAATTTTAACTAGCATCGCATTCATAATCGTGACGAGCCGAAGTCGAAGTTACTAAAATTGGAACTTGAATTTATTTTAAGACCTTTAGACAACTATTGTTCAGGCCGTGTGCGTGATGATGGGATGAATTGATAGAATGAAGATAGTGGGAGGAAACGGGATCACCACCCACGCACACGGTGTTTGTCCACCACAGAGCTCAAAGTTACTAAAATGGCCCATACAAAATAAAGTTTACAAGTTTCATACGACGAAAACACTCCAAGAATATTTCCAAATTATAATAAAATTATTTAAGGGTCTCACTGATAATTAAGGTCACAATTGATGTACCATCCCGACACTTGCCTATAGAAACTGAGAGAAAAACTTGGAAAACCTCAGTATACAGCCGCATCAGCTGGACCATAATAGTTTTACATTGAATCAAATAGGTTATATTCCGGGATTAAAGTCGATTCTAAGTCGATCGATGGGAGGACTCCGTATAAAATGTAATACAAATAACAATGAGATATAATACTTAAATAATAAATTCGCTTAAATTTGTCTCTCTCGCGACCGCCAGAGTACTAATTAGAGACCGCCATCTCAATCACAGAATGCAAACTAAATGAACCTCGAAATGAAACGTTTGGCTTTCTAACAAGTGATCCTAGATCTAACAAGTAATGCATCTCATCCTAGTCCACTTTTCCGTAATTGACCAAATATTACCGCGTAAGCCCATGAGATGCAGAACACCACAAGAGCGTTCAGCAAAAATGTTGTGTTCTTCAGAAAATAAATATTTTTGTGTGGTTACAAAACAAATATCAGGTAAAACTTCTATTTCTTTAAAAGTATTAAGATGCAAGGAAACAATGTATTGTTTCGCATCTTAGCAGAACCGCCTTTCTTCAAGAATTTCAGTGAGATATATGTAACTCATATGGAGTCAGGAAGTGGACTTGTAATGTTTTGGATCTCATGGCTTCGTTGTCGATAGATGTAGTGTGTGCATAGTATAACATATAAACAAAAATTCCATGGAGTGCGATAAAAATGGTGAGTGGGCCCCAGCCCTCCCTAGAAAATAAGTGGGGGGGGGACTCAGTCCTCCGGAGCTTACCCTGAATTTACGTTTCCAAACATATTCATACGCGGAAGAAAATATAAGAATATTTCCAATTATTTTAACAGTTTTGGAAACAAAGTGTAGATAATTTTAAAAAGTTTATGTTTTAAAAATAGTTTCTTTTTCAAGATAGGATTGATTTTGAAAATATTTCTTACTGAGTCAGATTTTTTTAATATTCGGTAGTTCATTAATGATTCCTTACTAAAGTTATGAAGTGATTTTAAATTGTTTATTCAAACTTGCGAACTTTAAAGTTGAGACCTGAAGGCCATTAGGTAGCGGCCAGGGCCTATATTATGCCGAGGAAAACCCTGGGAAACCTCTGTCAGAATGCCCGGTGTAGCAGAATCACCCCCGCGGGCCCTTGCAAGTGTTTAATCAAAGTTTGGAACGTAACTACTAGATCACGGCCACAAGAGCTGGATATAATTTTTTAACTCATAACTCACTAAGCGCTTTAGCATTAGAATATATTATACTTAGGATTAGGAAGATGCTTATCTGGAAAGCCTCTTATTCTATTTCCTCCATAACTTTTCATCTAAAAGCAAACAATCTAAAAATAATTACGAAGAAATGCATTTCAACTTCGGGTGTTAAGAAGTGTTCGGGTGAAACCATGGTGCCAGCTTTCCTTCAACCACGCCAGAAGAATGTCTGGATAGGGCTTTGAATTAACGTCAGATTCACTACCTCCCACTTCTTCCTTCTCCAACGGAAAGACAAAATCAATGAAAAGCGATGGCACACCAGCATCTATTCAACTTGCCCACGGGCCTTCAGACCTTGAACCTGGTTCCATGGCAGATCACCATTCATCAACATCCTAATGGTAAGAGAGCGCGAGGATGGAGACTTCACATGTGGCGAATACATATTATGCATGGGTATATCTTACGTCTGATGTTATCAAATAGCCGTAGCTCAGTTGATAGAGCATTCATTGGCTTTGCATTTGGGAGGTTTTGGGTTCTATACTAGCTGTCGACCATCTTTCCTCAGTCTCACTCAGCAAATGCCAGGATGATACTTTCAACTTAGACGCTGACCGACTCCTTTCTGCATCCTTTCCCCTATCCTAACTCGCCCTGAACAACAGAAATACGTAAAGATGTCTCAAGACCTAAACAAGGAATTGGAATGCCTAAAGACTCAAAATAGATTCAATTCAATTGAATGGCCGATGTATAACATTAGTCACGAGACGGTACATGAGATTTGCACTTTCAACCATTTTGTCAGTTTCTTTCTTGCATTTGCATTCCTTTGCCTTTGATCCCCTTCTTAAACTATCCATCACATCCTGAATACAAAGAATTTGGTTCTTTTTTATTTACACCGTTTATTCTAATCAACAGTTTTGTTTCTAAGTGAACCAACTCATCAGTGAGCCTTCTCATGGATCAGAGTCGTATATCGGCACTTTATCAAAAACTACACGTGATTGCTACAACGTTCTATTTTAAGTTCACCTTTATCGTTGTTTCAACAGAAACTATTTTTTATACAGATACCAAAAATAGAGATAGACTCATGTTGGAAAGCTTGAAGTTATTTAGGTCAGTAAAATGTTCGTTCACCAGTCTTTCTTCTGCCCTGTTTCAATGGAATTACATATTTTTGCTAATAATATACGATTTTCTTTGAGACATGTAGGTATATTAATTTATAGCACAAACAAATGGCAAATTAGCTAAAGTGTCTGAAGGCTCTCAATAAAATTCTAATTGAAACTGATATATTGATTACTGGGCTATGTGTTACTGAACAACAAGAGAATACCTCCTATTAACAGTGTTCATATGTCTATTAATTCACTTGAAGAGTACAGGGGAAAACGGGGTGTTTACATTTAGAAAAATAAAGTTGTGGCCCCAACCATGAATAACGAATGAAACCTAGCCATTCAAAAGCACAAATAATCCACAAGTTGTAACGGATCTTAGAATATTAAATTTATGGGAGTAAATTGAAAAGTTAGACCTTAAAATGCTTGTTGTAAGAAATAACATTTCCTGAACATCCCCCTTTTCCTTCTGCTCTTCAGATCTTGCCATACCATTATTTAAATACATTTTATCATTGTCATTCCGGAGATATCAAGATTAAAGTTTACATCAATTAATTTATCTAAAAAAGAAACATGCTCTAAGTAAGCGAACGCTCTAGTATCTATTTTTCGGTATGATAAATATAAAGCTGCTTTTTCACACGCGTAATGTACCAGCCTATGTAGGAAGTCCAAGTCAGATACTAATTATCTACGTTCTAAGGGTAACTTGATATATTTACCTTAAACTGAACTGTATTCAAATAAATAATAATGTCTACATTCTATTGATATTAATTTCAGGATTTTTTTTAGTTATTGGGTTGGTGCGGATGAAATGTTCGCCCAGCGTACGTCAAGTCCAAAGGCCAAATAAACTACATTACCTGGTTTAATCAATGTAGTCCCCGTCTGCAGCTCACACTGTTGCCATTGCTCAACCAACGATTGGATTCCGTGGTGAAAGAAGTCTTGAGTCTGTGGCACCTATGAGTCCAACTTTTTCACCTTACCTATCGCACGGAGCCGTCGACTGACAGTGGTATGCGTGACTCGTCTGCAATGGCACGAAGCAAAAACGCGAAATATTTTTGAATCTCTAAGTTCTTTTAATTTAATCGCGACAATAATATCACCCACACACTTCACAAAAACATCGTGTTCAACAATTGACAATATTCTCAAGAACATCAAACCAAATATATATACAAATCTGAAATATTTAACCTCGGACTTAACAGCCATTTAGGACAAGGTATCATGATTCAAAACATTTTAACTTCAAAAAATCATACTATTAAAATAAAAAAACGAAATTTCAGAGGTAAAAACTTTCAGTTTTATTGAGTGCTTAGAAATCGAAGACTGGTCAAGCATATTTGCAACTGAGTCTGGTTCAATGAAATGTTTAAACTGTTCCTAACTAAATTTAAATTACTGTTCGACCAATGTTTCCCGCATATAACCGTACGAGTAAACCATAAAAAGATAATTAAATGGATTACAAATGGCATCAGAAGATCATGCCAGAAAATGAAAACCCTCAATTTAATAAGCAAACAAACTACTGACATAAAATTTATTGAGTATTTTAAAAATTACAGGAAGATTTAGAGAAAGATCATAAAGCAAGCAAAAAGTTCCTATTATAACAACCTGATAAATAAAGCAGATAATAAAACAAAAATGGCGTGGAACTTGATAAAACAGGAAACCAATATGAACAATACAGCTTCAGCCAATATAGAACTTAAAATCGAAAATAATCAGATGTGCAATGACCCACATGCAATTGCAGAGATATGCAACTCTTTATTCAACAATGTTGTAGATAAACTCCTTAGTGCAAGACCAAATGCTACAAAGTTTTTAGACAATCCCTTTCCAATACTGCATGTATCAAATTTCTTCTTTCTTGCATCCACAGATCCGTATGAAATAACCTCTATCGTAAAGAAATGTAAAGGCCGTAGTTCTGCAGGGTATAATGAGATATATGAGTTTATAATAAAGAGATGTATACATGCTATTGTTACGCCATTGTCTGATTTAACTAACGCATCATTTAATCATGGGGAATTTCCAGAAAATTTAAAGTAGTCATTAATTAGACCACTACATAAAAAAGGGAATAAATGTAATTGTGAAAATTATCGACCCATATCAATCTCATCTAAATTTTCAAAAATTATTGAAAGTATTATGAAAAACAAACTCTCATCTGGAACAAAACAAAATTATTTCTAACTCACAACATGGATTCCTAACAAATAGAGCTACTACTACTGCTATCTTAAATTACATACAAGAAATAGTATCTGCTATTGACAATAAATCATATCCATTTTCAATATGTTGTGATTTAAGCAAAGCCTTCGATTGTGTTAATCATTCACTACTTTCATCGAAATTGTCTTCCTACGGGATACGGGAAACTACTAATAAATGTTTTTCATCATATTTAAAAATCGACATCAGTACGTTGAACTCACATACACGGATCAAAACATGCATAAACAAAAAAATATCATCCAACCCCCCCCCCCACCTCTCTTGTCAACTTAGGTGTTCCTCAAGGATCGGTCCTGGGTCCGTTACTTTTCCTCATATACATAAATGATCTTCCATCACATATTGAGCAAGAAACTATGATCTGGTACGCCAATGATACCAATAACTTAGCTAATGCCTCAGAACTGTGAGATAACATCCATGCCGCTTCCAATAAACTTGAAAAAAATGTCCTAACATAATAATTTAATCCTAAATGCCGATGAAACTAACTATCTTTTTTTCTTTCCTTCGTATCCTGCTGTCCCAGCTTATCCTAAATTAACTATAAGTAACACCACCACGGAATGTGTCACAAGTACTAAGTTTTTAGGGCTCTATATTGACGACAAACTAAATTGGAAAACTCATATAACAAATCTATGTCGTACACTATCATCTAATATCTTCATAATAAGTTCCCTCTCAAATATTCTGAATAAAGAAATATTGATATCCTTATATTATGGTACATTTTATTCGAGGGCAAAATATGGTATTCTCTTTTGGCGATCCTCAAAAGAGCTATCGACAGTTTTTAGACTACTAAAAAAGATATTCGAATCATTACGCACACACCTTCCCGCGCGAACTGCAGAAAAACTTTCAAGCAATTAAACTTGCTAACAGTTCCATGTTTGTACATATACGAGGTGTTAAAGCTGATGGAAAGTAACCTTGATGGCTACACTACACACTCGGATATACATAGACACGACACAAGAAAGAAAAGTAATCTTAAACAAATGTCCCACAGAATACAAATTTTCAAAAGATCATGGCATTACTTCGGTATAGCCAGTGTTTAAAGTGAGCCGGAACGAACAGAAACAGCATTGCGGTAAGAAATATAGAACCGGAACGGTGTTCCTGTAAGAATAACTTTTGATTTGAAATAAAATCTAGCGTAGCCACGCGTCCCATTGAACAGTGAGAATTAGAAACAGCTTAACTATAGTTTTCCGTCCTCACTTTGCGTATCAAAATATTTTCCTCAAACATAAATCGTAACCTTACCCTGGTGACCGCTATCGCAGAACACAACTCCTGTCTTGACCTCAATGAATGAAATATCTGTCTTGAATTAAGACAAATGGAAATTATCTGGCAATGTGAGATCCGTAGAAAGAGAAATTAAGTTTTTAGACAAAGGATTCAAATCGGATTCTGACGAAAAGTGTTTTGGCTTAATTACGGCTCGTATGTACAAACAGAAACATGGTCGAGAAGTTCCCAGAAAACTGGCGAAATTATGTGCAGTAAACGCATTGCCCTTGAGCACAACAGAAATTTGTGAAAGCTGGCTTCAGTTAAGTGAATATAATATCAATGTACATTAGAAATACGAGGGTTGTTCAACAATTCCCTAGAAAAAGATAGAGAAACAAACTATTTTAGATATTTTTATTATATTTTTCAACATAATCTCCCTTTAGCTCGATACAATTTTCCCAGCGTTTTTTTCAACTTTTTCAAGGCGTCCAGAAAGTAGGATTTCAGAAGGTCCTCAAAATAGGTATGTGTTTGGGCGATGACCTCGTTCGATACGAGTCTTTTTATAAAGTATGGAAATAAAAAAGTCACTGAGGGCCATATCTGGTGAATACGGTGAATGTTGTAATAATTTGAACTTTATTTCCATAATTTTCCCCACCGAAATTGCGCAGGTGTGCACCCGTGCATTGTCTTGATGAAAGAGCAAACGCGGCACTCATCTTGCCGAAATTACTTTCACACCCAATTTTTCGTGCAAAATTGAAAACACTGTACCGTGTGATATGCCTATGGTCTCAACTATTTCGCGGACTTTAATTTGACGATCACTCAAAACCATAGCGTGAATTTTGTCAATCGTTTAGGAGGAAGTCACTTTCACTGGACGTCCCGAACTATGTTTATCATTTGTGAATGTACGGTAGAGATCTGCACGGGCCGGGTTAGACCCAAGGCCTGCGGACCAGGCTAGGGCGGGCCAGCTCCACTATTTCTTTCGGCCGACACCGGGCCGGGCTCGGGCCGATTAATTGCACTTCTTTAAAGCAGTTCAATAATTATTGACTTTCGTTAAACAATAATTGGAATAAAGCCAAACGTTCAAGTCTGTGTGCACGCCTCGTGGAGTGAAAGGTATTACAAACAATGAAATATTTACAGCTGGTGTTGCTTAGCGGCCCCACTTTCGCTACAGAGGATTCGTTGTTCACCTGGCGTTGACCCCAGTAGGTAATCACACGAGTGACTGCATACCCTTCCCTCAATAAATATCAAAGAGAGTATGCGTATTGAAGTTTCCTCTGATTTTCCGTGTCAATACCAGAACATGGTCAATCCAACCACTGGATCCCAGGCGGTGAACAGAGTTGTCGTCTTGATATAAAAATGAAAGGAAACCGCACTCTTTGTTCTTCTCTCCACTTCAGCTACCCGCAGGAAGAAATGGTGGATGAAGTCAGGGTTGCAGTCTAATACGGTGTTCAATACCGTGCAGGTACTGCTGGTGGGGTCAAATCTCTGAAAATTTGTTTTGTAAATAAAAGTTATACTTTGGCTAGCTACTTCTTTGCTGGATTTAAGAAACCTGCGACTACAAGTAATCCTACTGTTCAAAGCGAAAGGATTATTTTGATCCTTTGTGTTAGAAATAAATTGAAACGGAAATCCTGTAGAATTAAATTAAAATGACTAGCAAACCTAAGCGCATCATATTGTTCAAACACTCACATAGGCTTGTATGCATTATATTGTATTATTATTTTATTATCATTATTGTACCAGATACAAGTATATTGGGGCCCGAGTCAAAACTTTTACAAAAATGTATCTGGCCGGGCCGGGTTTGGGCCAAGAATTTTTAAAACTTATCGGATCGGGCCGGGATGGGTCGGGCCTAGGTACATTCGGGCTGGATTGGGCTTGGGCCGAAAAATTGGGCCCGTGCAGGTCTCTAATGTACGGCCACGTTTAAACTTAATTAACCGAATTATAAACAGTCGCAAACACAGGAGCAGATTTGCCATTAACTTCATCCTACTTGGCTTTGGTCTCTTTCAGTGTTAAATAGAAGTGTTTAATCACCGCACGAAACTCATTTTTTTTTTCTATATAAATAAAAGTTTGTTGCTATGGGAATGAGACCACGTGATGGATATAGCTGAAACTTTAACAGCAGTCTAGTGAGAGATGATGCTTACTAAGAGTAAACCTCTTTTGATTTTACGAGTGCCATCTCTTGGACTTATTGAACGACACTTGTATAATGGATGCGAAACATTGATCTGATCTCATTCTCATATCAATCTCCCTTTAGGCAACCGTTGCTCAGACCTGGATAGGAAAGAGGAGAGGATGTTGGAAGTTAGTCGACCAAGGCCTATTTTGGAGGTACTATTCAAGCATTTGCCTGGTGAGACTGAAAACAAAAACTGGGAAACCCTCAGTCAAGATAGGAGGCCGCTAGAACCTTCTGATTACTAACCCAACGCTCTTCCAACTAAGCTACGGCCGCTAGTTCTCATATCAATCCTCCAGTCAAAATGTGGTATTATGCACCAAATGTTTAAACCTGGTTATATAAGGTAGCAAAGGTGGCTACAAGCAGTGGATATATCAGCAAGCAATCTGAACATGAAAATGATGAATACAATTCAGTGTAGAAAATGCTGAAGAAGAAAGGGTGAGTTGTCTTAAGGCGCTATTACACTGTCGAGCTTGCTGATGAACATGCTCGCCAGAGCTTCTTCGACGAGCGACCACGACATTGTAACAGTGTCTGTCTTACACTGACGAGCGTGCACGTCGAGGAAGCTCTTCAGCAAACTCAACATTGTAGTAGCGAAACAAAAACCATCAAGTTTGTTCATGAACAGGCTCGTAAAGCAAACTGATCAGCAAGCTCGATAGTGTAAAATCGTATAGTATACTCGAACTTTCTCGACAGCAAGCTCGTCGAGGAAATTGTTGAGCAAGCTGATCAGCGTAGTAGCGCCCTTACAATGACGTTTATAAATAGATCTAAGCCTGCTGAATAAGAATTTAGCGAAGAACTATATTCTAACTGAAGTGTAACATAGTGAAACTGAAGAAATTGCTTCTAAAGAGATTTAAAGTTAGCTCCATGCATTCACTAAGTTTCATACTACTAAGATAATTGTGAGCTTCTTGTACCTTGTAGTTAATACCTTCAAAGTTTTTCGACAGTATTAACCAGTGGTGTGTTTCAGACATGGCGCACCCTGGCGGAGCCAGGGCGCTATTTGAAGAGTTACACACACACACACACACACACATATATATATATATATATATATATGACCTCCCCACTGGTCTAGTGGTTAGCGTTCGGATTAAGGAGTCCCGGGTTCGATTCCCAGCGCTGCCAAGGATTTTGTCCAAGGCGTGTGGGTCTGAAACGGTGTCCATGCAGCATCGTGATATAATTAGGGAGCTCTTATGAATAAAAGTGGCGATCACAGTGAGAACTTCGGCTTTCCTCTCCCAATCAGTCTGGTCAGCGTGGGAGCAGTAGACCAACTCCTCCCTCTGGGGAGAGGCCTCATCCAGTAGTGGATCGAATATGGCTGTGATTTACTATGATTCATAGATATATAGATATAGTATAGAGAGAGGGAGCTTTTGACAGAGTAGGACGTAGCAACGCCAGGGCACTTTTTCTGTAACAGTGCACCACTGCACAGTGGTCCAGAATCACTCAAAACCTTACCACAACCCCAAAAAATAAAGTCAGCAGAAAGAACCGAGACAAGTCTAGTATCAAACAGGAAAACCTTATCTATTGAGAAAGACAAGGGAATGTGAGAAAATGACTTCCCACGCAAATTTGCATTGCAATGAAGTTGCTAACATTCCATTTTAGGAAGGTATTTCCTACCGAAAGTTCACCATTGTGGTAGAAAGAAGTGCAATACCATACTGCAAGAAAGCAATCTCTTGAAAGTTTCCTGGTAGCTTACAGTGTTCACATAATTATTTAAAAATGGTCTGTGACTATAAAAAATTAAATAAATTGACAGGATTAATTTTGATTTCACTTACTGAAATTAACTTTCACCGTTTATGGACAGGCGGTTACATCTTTCACCGTTTCACGCTGTCCAACGATCGGAAAAACATGGTAAGCCGCATGGGAACCAGAAATTGGAGTAATTCTCAGAGTGCCCGTGACGACACACTATTTAATCATTCATTCCAAAATCCGAATAATGCACTAATGGTTAGTAGGATAGTGTACTATACACGGTGGCATGATTGCATGAACGCAAAGAACTACGCGTGAAGTTGGAAAGTCGGTTAAAAGATGAGTTCTTTGGCAGCAAGGCAACATCTTCCTTAAAACACGTTAAGGATACTGATAGGCGTAAATTTATCTACGAGGTGACAGTTTATCGAAGAGCATTGGCGTACTTAAAGAAGTACCACAATTATGAAACATCTGCTTTCAAGTACTTTTCAGTAATCACCATCTTGAATCAAGTGAACCGACCGATTCAGTTCAATGCAGCTATTACAGCAACTGAATCCTGCAAACTAGATGTTAACAAATATGACCTCTACGATAAGGTTACACTTTTAAATGAAGTTCTGTGAAAATTTGATGATGATACCTTCACAAATACATGTCGGCGAAGTCTGGTCGAAAATTTTCAAAAACTCGGATTTTCCTCAACTTTACAAACTTGTCGCGAAAGTACTGTCCATTTCTGTAAGCAACGCTTACGTAGAGCATGCATTTTCTCTCATGTCAAATTTATGGACAGGCGAACGAAACAGAACGCGGGTGTACCTAGTCAAAGCAGAACTATGTACCAAGCTGAACTGCAATATGTCGTGCCAAGAATTCAGCGCGTAATTGGCAAAAGAAGAACAGAAAGGACTACTAACATGCTGTAAAAACAACAAAAAATGTAAGTACAAATTTACTTAAATATTAACAATGATTATAGTATTATTGTAATTTATTGTATTATAGTAATATAGTAATTATTATACCTTGACATATTAAACTTAACTGAAATATTAGCAAATCGTTATTTGGTGTTCGTATTAATTATGTATTCGTTTACTCGTAATAATGGACGCAATTTATCTACAATTTTTGCTCTGTCCAGTAGAACTATTAAAATTAATCTAAAAATGAAATACTCGCTTGGATTCTCGTCCCCCACACCCACTCTAGTACTGGGGACACTGGACTTCATGCTAGGACTCTGCTCTGTCCCACACCCCACTTTCTTTCTTTTTTTAAATCTCCGATTCTCCGGGTTGGGCAAAAGTAAAAGGTGGTCACCCTAGTGTCACCTGTTTTATTATGTAGGCTGCGCCGGTAGATGGCAGGAAGGATTCAGTTATTAAATTCAAGCACGTTAAGAATGTTTCCAAAGAGAGGACGAAAGAAATAAAACATTATGGTGCTTTTAATTAAAAATTGGGTCAAGAATAGTCTGTATTATCTGTAGAGAAGAAACATATAACATTTCTGCGTAGTTGTTCACTTTTTCGGCGTGAAAATCTACATTTCATTGCATGTATCATATACGCACACGGGGACGCTACGACTACTGTTCAGGCAGATTTAATAGAATGTTGCTTTTCGAGTTTCTTGATGTTCTTGTACGATTTGTTCAAAATAAAACATAGTTTAACTCTAAAACCTTTGTAATATTTTTTATGTGTCCCTCCAGAGATTTTTTTTTTTCAGAATTTTGAAGGGGATACCATAATTTCTTTCTGAGGGTGTACAGAATTCAGTCTAGTGGGATGACAGTAGTATTGTCTGTTGGGAATGCTGATTAAAAATATATGGGGCTGTTGTTCATGATTTTGGGGGGTTATTGACTAGAGGAGAGGGTGTCGGATAATCTCTGTGTTATATTACAAGTTACGAGGGTAATTCAGAAAGTAATGCCTCCAAGGTGATACCTTTATTTGTGTTTGACAGATAGCACCGATACAGGTATCAGTGAAAAGCTTGCAATGTGAGCTACAAATGGTGGCATCATTTTTCAAAATAGTCCCAATTACAGGCAACGCACTTGCGCCAACGCGAAACAAGGTTTTTCATGCCGTCGGCGAAGAATTGTGGTGGCTGCTGGCGACACCATTGCCGAACTGCTGCTTCCACCTCTGCGTCACAACTGTAACGTTGGCCCTTAAGGCGATCCTTAAGTTTGGGGAAGACCCAGAAATCGCAGGGTTGCAAGATCCAGAATGCAGGATGAGGCAGAATGTCCGTGAACCTCAGGTGCAGCATTGCTTCCGGAGTTTTGTGGTTTGTGTGCGGACGAACATTGTCGTGGTGCAGGATTGCCTGTTTATCTTTGCGAGTGCGTTTCAATCTGGCCCGCAGTCGCTTTAGGGTGTCAACGTAGCGATCTGAGTTTATTGTCTTACCGTTTCGCAGAAATTCAGTATGCACGACCCCACCCCAACCCCAAAAGAGGGTCAACAACACTTTGCCAGCAGATGGGACAACTTTGAATTTTTTGGCGGAGAAGAGGACGTGTGGCGTACTCCATCGACTGACGCTTCGTTTCCGTGTCGTAATGGTGTGTCCACGACTCGTCGCCAGTAACAATTCTGCGAAGAAAGTCGTCACCTTCCTGTTCATATCGCAGGAGCAGCTGCTGACAGATTCTCTTCCTCGACTCTTTCATGTCAGGCGTCAGTTGCCGTGGTACCCAACGAGCGCACATCTTCTTGTAACGCAGAAGGTCCTTAATGATGTGGTTCACTGAACCAATGGAAATGGCGAGCGTTGTTGCGATCTCGTGTTGCTTGATCCTGCGATTGCCCAGAATCAACTCGTCCACCTGATGTTGATGATCGTCATCAGAGGCCGTTGCGGGAAGTCCACTTCAGTGGTGATCATGGAGATTTGATGCGGCTGGATTTTGGTCTTTCACAGTCCTTGCCCACCTGACGCCAACACAGGCATCCCCGTAAACTGCAGTTATACGGCGATGAATGTTGCTGGGCGCACAACCTTCCGCAGTCAGAAATTCAATGACAGCCCACTGTTTCAACCGGACGTCACCACTGGATGCCATGGATTGCTTCATTACTCTGGAACGAGAAGAGATAGGAAGGTGAAACAAGTGACATTCTATAGCTTAAACATCAGTACATTAATGATAAACAGTTCAGAGTGTTTGCAGTACTATTGGCCAAGTAGTGGGCTTGGAGGCATTACTTTTTGAATGTCCCTCGTAAATTGAAGTGCCAAACGTAATGGAATACCTACCTAATAACGCAGAACCCCTCGAGTACTGGGAAATGCAGCAACTCGACGTGGTAGGGAAGTGATTATTCGCTGGTAGTTCGTTGGAGGGATGTGCAGGCATGCAGTCTCGATTGCTGTCCACAATTCGGTGGTTGTTGCAGGTGGAGGATACTGGGAACGAATAACCAGTTCGATGATACCGAACATGTGCTCGATAGGGTTCATATCATGCGTTGGAAGTTGACAGAATGTTCCTCAAACGAGTCGCGTACCATTGCGGCCCGGTGACATGGCGCATTGTAATCCTGGAAAATCCCATTGCTGGCTGGGTACACGAAGTCCAAAAAAGTTGGAAATGGACACCAAACAGCTGAATATAGCGCTCTCCGATCAATATCCGGTTCAAGCGGACCAGAGGACCCAAAGCATGCCAGGTAAACACGCACCGCACCATGACGGAGCCACCACCAGCTTGGACAGTGCCTTGTTGACAACTTGGGTCCATGGGATCATAGGGCCTGCACCATATCCGGACCCGACTATCAGCGCGTACAAATGGAAAACGTAACTCTTCTGACCACGCTACATGGTGCCAGTCCGCTAAGGCCCAATTGAAGACCTGAATTGCAAAACATCCCAAGTCCGCCGGAGTATTTTTTTCAGGAGTAACAAAAAACAGTCCAAGGACTTGGAATGTTATTATATTCAACCGAAATTATTTTGTATTGAAAAAAGGGTTTCTAGTTGGAGTTAAGATGTAATATTGTGCAAGTGGATACCCCTTAGAACGTAGATGCCGACGAATAGAAACATGAAAATACGATGGTCGAGCGGTCTGCGGCGGTAGGCTATCGACTCAACGGTCCCGGGTTCGAGTCCCGGCAGGGGCATGGGTGTGGATTTTAATTTAACACTTAACAGCTAAAGGCAAATCGTGACGGGCCGAAGTCCAAAGTTACTAAACTGGCCCATATAAAAATAAAGTTTAAAGTTTTATGAAAATACGAAACAAGTGAAGAGAAGTTGCAATTCAGGTCTTCGATTTAAGTGTCCCAGAGCCCATGTGAGTCTTAGCCGCCGATGGGCAGCGATTAGTAGCGGTACATGTGTCGGTCTTCGGCTGCGATACCCCATGAAGGTGAAATTGCGCTGCACTGACCTCTGAGACTCATTCCTAGAACGTCTGCATTGAACCTGTTGTCAGATCACGCACTCTTGCTTGTCTGTTGCCCGAACGAGTCTGCCCAGACATCGCCGTTCGCGGTCATTCAGCAGCAGTAATTCTATTTAATTTCTTCTAGGTATTCATTATTTAACGGAATCATATCACTAGGGGGCATTAGGACGTTTTGAGTGAATGCTATTACGTCTGTTCATTAAAATCGTGATACAAAATGTGTGTTAATAATCATTAGGTATTCATTGTAACTTGAACACATTATGCGAGAGATAAAAACAAGATTTACAGATTTACAGATTACAATAAAAGCAAATTTAAATCCATATTTTTGTATGGATAGTCTTAATAGCGATCGAATGTGTCAAATATGACACATGACGTATTTCCCACAATACAATGCCAAAAATTGTTTTAAATGCAAAAATGTGAAACGCGTATTTATGTCCTAAGAGTAGATCTAAATCTATTTTTTCATACTTTCCGTCAAAACTTTAGCATCAGGACGCTAGACGTTATTATTCAAAGGATATTTGCAAAACAAATTTAACAGTTTTTTTTTTCCTCTAGTAAATTTACAGAAGTGGACATGCACCATTTTAATAATAAAAGATTCAATTCATTTATAGAACTAGACGAATCATTCTTTGGATATTTTTAGATTTTGTTTTTAAACCTCTAATTTACTACTAATTAGGCAGAATCCCCTAATAATACGAGTTTTATCGTAGTTTGAGTGGAATTGAAGGATTGAATTCATCATTAGTCCAATCCACTTTTCTGAGAAACTGAAAAACCGAAGCAAAAGAGTTAGAAGCTCAGAGTTAGTTTCAAACAAGAATATATGGAACTCTTTACCAATTATCCTTGTCGAAGCTGTCATATTTTTTTTTTCTTTCCGGAATCTTCCAGGTTTCTTTCTTTGAGGTAAAATAGAAAAGCCTGTAAGGTCTAAATCACCGCCGCCATCTCCGAATTTTAATTTTGTTTATTTACATGCGATTTATTTTATTACTCGTATCATATCTGTTAGAAGAAAAAATTTAAAGTTCTGTTTTCACTTAAAACACAAGTCAAAATGTCCTCTTCTGTAATACATTAAGACTAGTGAATAATTCACAAATAAATCAAATGAAATGTTGAAAGCACAAAAAAAGGAAAGAAAAAAGAATTATCTTTGAATAGGAAAATGTCCTAACTTGACGAAGGAAAGTTTTATTCTGCAATGAGAAAGAACACCGCTTCACAGTGCTAATGCTGTATCTACATTTTTTCGGGATAGTCACATTCAAGTGCATGCTCACGCCCCACCCCTACTCACCAGACTTTTTGATTTGTCACTTCTAACTGTTTACGAGTATTAAGAATTTCCTTTGGGGTGGAAGCTTTATATCTCAATGTTTCGTAGGAAGTGGAATTCATCATTGGTTCCAGCAGTTTCTAGATTACGAATTTTCATAATGCTTTCAGAGATAAGTACACCAATGGCAATGTATGACTTTAGACGGGAATTTGTGAAATAGTACTAAGAAATTCCATTTCCAAAGATTGGATCATTTCCAAAGATATGAACAAACGATAAGAAATTTTGGAATGTATCTTGTTTGTTCATACCATACTCACAAATGATAGCTAATAGTTGAGAATGTAAAAGAGAATTTATCATTTACAATAATTGTTCAGAGGAATACTACAAAATTACAATATACAATTCCTCAAGGTTCATTTGTGTATGGATACTAAAGTGGTAATAAGGAAATAATAGAGCAGTCCAGACTACTTTCATCATTCCTTTTCCCGTGGTTAGTGTAGAAGTTACGTGTCCACCTCTGAGTATAAGATCACAAAAGTTTCCAAGTTTTACGTATTTGTTTAACAACGTTGAAAGGCAATGACTAACATAACAAGCTGTTTACCATAATACAATATATTAGAAATATTTATAGATATTGTATTTATAGTATTAACGCTGAAATATGGAGATAATGATAAATGCTTCTTATAATAAGAATCAATGATATATCTCGTAAACGTAACTCACTTTTAACGTGTTACTTCGGAACAACAAATTATCCGGAAGAACTATTTTCATCTCTGTGGAGCAACGTTTTAATGCATAATTTGAAAATTTACATGATTTTACCATAATATTTGTTTTTTAAAGTTGACGGCCATTTTAAATAAAGAGTAACAGATACAGCGCTGCGTGTGTTCTGAGAGTGACTAGATATCTGTTCTGGAAGTTCCTAACAATCGTGCTTTTCGGGATGATTGTTGAGTAGGATTAATACTGCACTCCACTATACCTATTGTAGTGATTGAAACTCATTCTTCTTTGTGTGTTTCAGGAATCAACTTATAAAACATCGAGTGTTGTAATTTCCCTGTTGTCAAAATGATGTCAGTTAAGCAATGGTGCGTACTGCTTGTGATTTTTACTACGTATCTCATTATTGGAGCCACAATTTTCTTACACATTGAACGTCAAAATGAAATAGAGAGAAGAAAATCTGTGCTGAAAGAGAGGTATGAAATGGCAGGTAAGTCTATATAATTAATTAATTGCTTGATTATTTCCTCACATGATGAATTTAAATAACACAAAAATCGGAATGGTAAATGGGTGTTGTAATCGTCAAGAATCAATTCAAACACGTATTTTGTACACTGCAAACAATAGCAGTATTAATTCAACACAATGCGGTGTCGCAGCGTGACTACAACTTTTCGTATATTAAATCAACACAACACACGGTGTTGATTTCGGTACTGGGAGAAAAAAAACCACGGCTGCAGCAAGATTTGAACATGGGTTGCTCAGTTAGAAGTCAAGCGTCTTACCGAATTGGCTAAATCGTCAGTCAGAAAAGACTCTAGATGCAAATGATATTTAATGAACAGCATTTGAATTAAACGATTACACTATAGACTTAAACAGTGTAGGGCATCAAATATATGTTGCTGAATCTCCAAAACAAACTAAGTTACTTGCACGACTTATCCCATGGTTTAATCACGTCCTATTTGTCAATTGGGAGCCAGAATTCCCATTCATTTAGAATATTCCATTTCTATGAAAGCAAGTAAGATGGCGACAACCAAACATTTGAGCAGCATTACTCCCTTCTTATCGTAACAACATGTCAAATGCTGCGCTTGCTTTCATAGAAATGAAACATATTCTCAATGAATGTGGATTGTGATCCCTAATTGACTAATGGAAAAGTGATTAAATCATAGCGTAAGTCGTGAGAGTAACTTTGTTTGTGTTTGGGGTTCAGCAACATTTTTTTTTTTTTATCCTTTATACTGTTTCAATCTAGTACTCTTTCTGTTTGACGATTTAGCGAAGTCGGTACGACGCTCTATTTCTAACTAAGCAACCCATGTTCAACTCTCGCTAAAACCGTAACATTTTTTTCTCTCACTGCCGAAATCAACACCATGTGTTGTGTTGATTTAACATAAAAAAAGTGATAGTCACGCTGGGACACCGCATTGTGTTGAATCAGCACAGCTATTTTTACTGTGTAATGGAACGAAAGTAAAAGAGGCATTGAAGTCTTGTCAAACGTTATACAATAACTCACTCGTGCCTGAAGAAAACTGATTCCAAGACCCACAGCAGATAGAAGCAACCCCTATATGAGGGGCTTCAAAGCAAAGGGGAACAAGTGACATTTCAAAATAAAAACATTTGAGATCATCTTTTATGTATAACAGGAAATATAAGGGAAATATCAATATTTTTTTCAAATATATATCGTGTTATAAATCAAAGATAAACTCGAATATTTTTTTAAATGTGTAACTCGTTTTCCTTGTATATATACTTGTAATAATGTTTATAAATTACATACAAGTATATATACATATAAATTACATAGATAACAATAACAAATCAATTACATAAATTTACTGGAATGAAAAATTGTAACTCTGGTCTCTCTCCCCTGGAAAAAAATGAAATTTCTTCCTAAAATATACACCGAATATATAGCGTAAGTAAAGTGGAACCTCAAAACAAATAAATATTCCGAAAATGCTTAGTTTCGGAGTTAGAGGCATGCAAAGTTTCCCGGCATTGTCACAAATGAAGCAATCTAATAATAATAATAACATATTTGTATCTCTTATTTATGAAAGCCCTCTTGTCATGCAAAGAAACTTGTCATTGAAATTGAGAAAAACTATGGCATAAGATCTTTCACAAACAAATGAATATAGCAGCGGGCTATATCTCAGTTAGTAGTAAAGGGACATGAGACCTTTCGATGACAAACTGTGTGCGGATGATTACATTTTTCCAATAAAGTGAAAATCGAAATACATAAATGTGACAAGAGGTCTTTCATAAATAAACAATCTGTCTCTAATAAAAATGACTGAGCACATCGAATCGTAGTTGTACACCGCAAATTCATGAGTTAGGAAGTGCCGTGTAGAATTGTTTAACAGGGCACGTGCAGAAATCCTCTCTAAGTAGCATTCTTCAATCATAAATTTTGCGGAAATAGATGTATTGAATACAATTTTAATTTCTTAAACCGATATGTTTTGCATCATTATTTGTGGCCATTTTCCTCCATCGTGGTGTACTTTGCATGTGCTAGTTTTCCAACATCCTGTATATACGGCATATAATGTTTGGTTGGCAGGTTGACACTTGGAATCTGCAAACCTCCAGTATTTGCTCAAGTAAATTAAGATTATGGGCTGATATAATTAAAGAAGAAATGAGAGTAAGAATGAGAAATGAGATAGTGTAAACTAAAACAGACAATCAATAAAAATATTTACGTAATAGGCCCTTTTTCGATTTTTGATTTAGAAATGAAACAGCCACTAACAACTCTTTTGTAAAGGATACGAAAACATTTGTTTGCTCAAAGAAAATAACAGGACTTATGGTATCATTCCCTTATCCTATTTGTATCTTTCACATATTCAGGAATACCTTTGCATTGATTTCCATATCACAAATTTACATAAAGTGAAATTCTAGAGTTCCTAGTGTTCGACAATGAACTATTTCAAATTACGTGCCATAGATTAATATCTGAAGTTCATTTGTTTTCTCTTGGTAACAATGTTCGATACTCATATGATCATGAAAATCACTCAACTATTCTATAATTATCTAAATCCTAATTTTCATGGTAGCAATCACCTTGTTAGTGAGAATTTGAGAAAACGTTAAAAATCTGCAAATGATTAGGAACTCAGCAGGTTTATTGTTGTATCGTTCCTAAACTCTTTAGAAGCAAATCAGTTATAAACATTTTCCGGCATCTCTTTAAAGGCCTGAGTTTGCTTTTCACTTTAGATTGTCGTTCTGTAGATCTAAAACTAATGAACGGGTATTTCTTTACACCCTTTGTGCCTATTTAAGCATTGAGGTGCGAAATTCAATACAAGGTATTTAAAAAAAATAATGTAAATATTGGATTGGAGAAAATATGCGAACGTTATTTTTAACTATTTTATTTACTGTACATAGCCAATGATTATGAAAAAACATAAAATTAATTAAACTGTGTATGGGGAATTGTTTCTTTCAATTGACCGCCACTTTTAATTTCATAAATCCGGATTAACCAGACAACTCCATTTTAGGGCCAAATTTCGTTTTTAAGGAAAACATGTAAAAAATTGCTTTCAGCAGGAGCAGGAAAGAGCCAAATCGGTTGTTTCTAATAAGAGCTGCACAATGGAAAACAACCAACCTGTCGAAACAAGACTTTGACAGCTCCCGGAGTTTTCAAAGGTTTCTTATAGATCCGGAGCCAGGGCATAGTTTTCTTCCCTATGATAAGAGTTTCGGTGTCACTGAAAAAGAAGAAACAAAGCACAGACGTATTTATTTGCCGAATGTTTATCGTGATATCTTTCAGAAAGCATGTCAGACATTTCAAGCCATAGACACTCACTAAGATTTATTTTTGAACTTTGTCATTTTGGTGGATTATTCAAATAGAGCGTATCAAATCGTAACGGAGACACGTTTACAATATCAACGTACAGGAATGTTGAATATAATGGCAGTATACCGTGCAGTGGTTCTGCTTAAACACTACTGCAAGACACTTTCCTTCTCGAAAAACATGATTTAGCAAAGACTTTCATTGCCTTCTAAGTGTAATAAACTGCGCAACAACAACAAAAAAATGAAACTGATCTTGTAACAGTGTAATCATGTAAAGAATTAGGAAGGAAATACGTCCCTCCAGACAGTATCTTTGTTATGACGACATTAATGCCGATGGTGCGGAAAATGATGATTTAATTCAAGCCACCTAATATTTTTTTTTTCTAAATGATTTTTTAAAATATTTTTTGTGAGATGAAATAGCTATAATTGAAGACCTGAATTGCAAAATATCCCAAGTCCTCCGAAGTTTGTTTTCTTCAGGAGGAACGAAAAACAGTCCAAAGTCTTGGTATATTATTCTATTCAGTTGAAATTATTTTGTATTAAAAAGGTTTTTGAGTTGGGATTAGGATATAATTTTTATGAAAGTGGATAGCCCTTGGAACCTAGATACCGACGAACAGAAAAAATGAAAACACGAAAAAAAAACTTGGGATGTTTTTCAATTCAACTCTTCAATTTTACCCAATAATAAAGGTTTCTTGATCATTTCTTCTCATAATCAAGATATTTATTGCTATTTTGTGTTAATGTAGAAAACCAAAATACCTGCCCGTGAGTGTGGGATGAGTAAAATACGTTGGCAACACTAATAGTTACATTACTACTACTACTAATAATAATAATAATACTGCTACTACTACACTACTAGTACTACTACAAATACTACTACTACTACAACCCTACTTATGCTACAACTAATAGTACAACAACTATTAATATTACTACTAATACTACTGCAAATACTACTACAATGCTTTAAAACATTAAATCTAAATATTTTTATTCACAACAATCCAAATTTAAATTTAAAAATCTAAATCATTCATTTATTTATGATTGTTATATAACTAAAAATGGAAACAATGTATTTATTTCATTGTTATAAGCAATAAAATTGCTGTTTTTATTAATTAGATCGTGGCACAGACACTTCGGGTGACTTAAGATACCTAAAACTCCTGCGCCTGAACCCAAGCAACACGTATGCAAAATTTGGCTGATATCAATGCAGGCATGTAGATTTAAATCGTTTTCAAACAAACAAACATAATAGCTGAAGTACATTCAGTGCGTGAACCATGTGGTTGTAGTCGTCCCGATGGTAAGAGACCTCACGGTATGACTAGTGCCTTGGAAAAGAGGAAGATCTTTGTTATGGAATTTGACTTGTGTTGGTACGTTTGCCCTCTCGAATCTTCCTCATTTATCTTTGCGAGCTGGTGCTGCTGCTTCCCGTCGAGAGGTCGAGAAAAGCAGGAAATATAGTACCCTGTTGGATAAATTCATCTTCATTGCCATTGCAATCGAGTCAAGCGGTACTTGGAGCAGCGAGGGCTTCAATTTCATCAGGGAAGTTGGACGACGCATTGTGCTTGTTTCCGGCAATGCTCGCGCCACTGCTTCCCTATTGCAGCGTATTGGTATCGCCGTTCAGCGTGGTAATGTTTCTTCGGTTCTTGGAACGCTGCCTCCGGAGAAGGAATGGGAGGAGAATTTTATTCCTTAAATGCTGTTTCCCTTATTGCTGTTTTTATTTTTTGTTGTTCTTTAAGGTTTTGTTGATTAAGAAATACCATATATTTCCTCTCTGGTCTAATTGTTTGAATCTTTGTAGCATGTTATGAAGAATACACAAAGGAATTTTTATTTAAAAAATAGAACAATGAAATACAAACATTTTTATTTCTATAACAATGTCTGACTCATTACATATGGAACAGTGCAGATTGGGGTTTTAAGTTTTCTGAAAATTATGAAAAATGGAGTTGGCTGGTGTTTCTACCGGCGTCTTCAAATTGTAAATGTTTCAATAGTGTTGTAGATAACATTTTGCAATATATCGATATCATGTTTCATACATTGTATACCTGCTCGCATATTGTTCTTCAGTGGGCTGCTAACACAGCCATTCTCCTTTAAATGTTCTCCAGGTTTCCTTCTTACAAAGCCATCGAGGTGAAAATTAGTTTCATCGCTCATTCTCAAATCACTGATCAAATTATTTTTTGGACAATCTCTGGGTACGAATTGAATTGCAGGGAAATGTCTGTTAACTACTGTATTGAAGCGACCTGCGACATATTCCCTGCTACAGCAGCACGCCGTCAATTGAAAGCTTCAAGATTCTCTATTACGCTGTTGTGAACTCAGAAAATTATCAATATTTCTCAAGGAGCATTCGACGTCTCTCGGCTCTTGAGAGATCTCGAAATATGTCCTGACTCTGAAAACAAATTGAAAGCCTGAATTGCAAAACATCAAAAGTCCACTTTTTTCGAATATGCATTTTTTTTTCTGTTCGGCGGAATCTATTTTATATGTTCCAAGGGCTATCTATCAACTTGCATAAATATTACATCGTAATCCCAACTCAAAAATCTTTTTTAATACAAAATAATTTCAGCTGAATAGAGTTATATACGAAGACCTCGGACTGTTTTTGTTCCTCTTAAAAAAAATTCTCCGGTAAATTTGGGATTTTTGCAATTCAGGTCTTCAATTACGACCAATCATTGACTCTTTATCTTCGCACACTGAGAGACGAGAATAGTCTTATTATATTACTATTATTTATATGTTGCATTCCATGGCTTTTGTTCACAGTTCCTGAGCGGTTTTCTATGATTAGTTTGTAAAGATTCATCCATAAATTTCAAAACAAATTAGGAATTAGTGTCATCTGAGAAAAAATGTAAGGAAGGGATACAGCTGGTTATAAGCACGAACTTTATTTAAAGAAAAATGATTCAAAATACAAATTAATCGTAATAACTTTAACAAACAGAAGTTGTCGGAAATTCCGTTTGACGAAGGCAGGAATAGAAGTATTTGAAGTAGCCGCAAAGGAAGGAAAGGGAATGATACATTAGCGACCTCTAGTGTTTATCCGACACTAACAATCCTAAACTGTTCTTGCAAGACATTGTGAATTAGACGCTAATTATCCCAAAAAAAGAGGCTTTCATTCAGCAATGTGTTTGGAGCACAACTGGCATTGTGTTCAACAACTCATTCAAAGTGCATATTTAAATTGGAGCTGAAATTGAGATCCCAATTCAAACTTTGTCTAGTGTAGCAAATTGAAATTACTCCTACGATAGAGGAAGGCATAAAGTAGACTAAAAAATAGAATATTTATTTTCTTAATGTTATTTATATGAAACACAAATAGCAGGGCAGCCTTAGACAAATATGTAGAGGTTATAAATAAAATTACAATACCGAACAGATGGGAAGCTGTGGAAAATGCCATAACTGTACTAATGGAAATGTCATAACTGTACTAGTAGAATACTCATTACATTAGGTTAGATTAAGTAGGTTGAAGCTACATTATATTTATAAATACAAGAAACTTTTGTATAATACATAGGAAGACCCGGGCTCACACCCAGTTCCGTTAATTCCATTTTCTCATTATTATTATTCCTTTGAATTTGAATTTAATTATTAAGGCCTTTAGGCAACTATGGCTCAGGCCGTATGAATGATAATGGGATGAATTGGTGGAATGAAGACAGTGGGAGGAAACGGGAGAACCACGAAAAAACCCACGCACACGGTGTTTGTCAACCACAAAACCCACATGGCATGAGCAGGGATCGAACCGACGACCCACAGCACTAGAGGTGAGCGCTATAGACTACCATTTAGCCACAGCGGCCCATGATTATTCGAGTCTAACACTGAACAAGAGCCAGAATGATATTTCTAAGACTTACTCCCTACTCATATAGCCTGTAACATGCTACTAACGATATTTATACAAAATGAGATGAATTTGGGTTACGCTTGTAGAATTTTACACTATATCAGAGCCATTTTACATTTTATAAATCGACTTAAGGTTGTCTACATCTTTGATAACTGAATAATTTTCTGGAAGTTTTGTATGGTTTGGAAAAGCAAGTTTACTTGATTCTTTAAATTTGTTTTATTTTAAAAGTCTTGGGCGCACATTGGATTTTTTTTTAATGAACATGTGTCAGTTTATTGTCAACTTGGAATTCAGAATTCACTTTTTAAAAATCCTTAACAAATTTAAGCGCTGTTTAGAGACTCTAGATAAGGATCCTAACGATTTTTTACATAAAGACGGTTTGGACTATAGACATGTTGGATAATGTAATTCAATATTTTTTTTACATAGTCGAACTCAGGGACATTTGAAATTTTAAAATGTGAAATTTCATGAAATCAAATATTTTAAAATTTTCAGTTCAGAATCATACTCACCGACCATAGGAGCCCTGAGATACGAAATTTAAAGAAAATTAAATGGGATTTTAAAATCAAAATGCATCGTGTTGCTCCCGTCTTAATTTCGGGAATTATTTCATTTTATTTAAATATCGATTGGAGTTCCTATATATTAAATTGCACTAAAATTGGCCAGGTTTCAAAATAGGCACTGTTTCTTCCAGGCATGTTTTCGGGGGAGCTTTGCCCCCTTGGGTTTACAACAGCCACCAGAAATAATTAGTTTCAAAACTTGTATTACTCATGCGTATTCTGAAATACGAATATAATAGCACTTTCTATAAATACTGTTCATGTTAGTTTGAGGTTAACTAAAAGACTACGATACATTCTGAAGCAAAATTGTTGTTATTTTATATTTTTAGCACATGGGACTCAATATGCATTATTTATAATTTTCGTAAGAGTTGGTGTAGCCCCCTTCCCCGAGCAAAATCTTCTGAAAGAAACACTGGCCACACCGTTTATAATGTAATTGAAGGCAAAATATTGATCTTCGTAATTCAATCATTTCAACTTCCGAAACGATTCTAGCATATTTTGGAATTCCAAGATATGAAATTTCACTTCAATCAGATACTTGCAAATTGAAGTTTTGATCTGGCTCCATCTTGCATTTTTGGATAGAAATTTCTTAGCTTTACGCTGGAATCAGAGTTCACGGTGATTCATTGAGTATTGGAATCGTAGAGAAAAGGAAAAGTATTCGCTTGCAGCGCGAAGGGTACGCGGTTCGAAACTTACTCAAGTCAATATCCTTTTTTTACTTTTTCTCTAGTAATGTGCAAATGCTATGTTTTACTGTATGTTTTCTACATGTATATGAGTGTTAGTGTTTTGTAGCTTTTTGTTTTCTCCTTCATATTCTTCTATTTTGCTTCATTTATTTTAAAAATAAGCTAATTTATATGTTTAGCAGATTTTGTGTTGTATCTTTACATAAAAACAAACAGTATAAAAAAATTAATAAATAAATAGTTGCATAACATTTACAGAGATAATAATAATAATAATACTTATTATTATTATTCTTCGTGAAGTGCAATGCACTTAATTTAAATAAATGAAGCAAAAATGAAGAATACGAATTAAAGAGCAAAAACCTACACAGTAGTGGTATATAGCATACTGTAACACAACATTTACTAGAGGAAAAGGAAAAAGGAAGATGACAAGGACTCGAACCGCGAACTTTTCGCATGAC
This sequence comes from Lepisma saccharinum, assembly GCA_022664845.1. Taxonomy (NCBI): domain Eukaryota; kingdom Metazoa; phylum Arthropoda; class Insecta; order Zygentoma; family Lepismatidae; genus Lepisma; species Lepisma saccharinum. The sequence continues at coordinate 209,225 of JAGDQP010000034.1, forward strand.
AAACGAGCGCTCTTTTATTAATACTTTGCGTCAAGAAGAGTAATTGCAGAACAAGGGGTTTCGGAGATATCTTTCTCAGAGGTTTCGGACTTTTGTCCCCACTACTGGAGAAACTATAAGCCATCATCATCATCACCTAAAATTTACACGTTGCAAACGACTTTTGAAGCCCTTTCATAGGAACCGGGTCTCACCCAGAAGCAGTGTGCGAATTAAACCTTTTAGTCAGGGGGATAAAACATAAGCACGGATTTCAACAGGATATATATATATATATATATATATATATAT
>JAGDQP010000034.1:214515-265781 GCA_022664845.1 Lepisma saccharinum
ACGTGGGCCGAAAAGCTCTTTATTTAACAGGAAATCTCTCCTGAAGTTCAAAATATTGCTACATTTGTATTAACGTTATGGCTAAACTGCACAAGTAGCAAATAGAACGCGAAAACAATTTCCAAATTACAGAAAATCATTTTAAAATAAGATCTTAATAGTATCTTTCAAAGAAAATACCTTTTACAAAATACCTTTTACAAATTACAGTTCTATATGTTTTTAAAATAATTTGAAAATCTCCTGAAATTCACCACTTGACAACATATTTTAATTAGCATTAGAAAGTAATTTTAATACAGAAAAAGGTGATTGAGTTGAAATAATTTTGAAAATAACGTTAACAATTATTTCATAGTTTTGTTCTTAAAAAATGTATTATTTGATACTTTTTTAAAAAGTTTTACTTGGTGTTTTGAAAGAAAAATAAACGTTTCTTCTAAAATAATTTGATGTATCTGTTTTTAACTACTTAGAAACAGTTTTCATTATTTATTTGTTACTAAAGTATGATAATTACAGCGGTAGATTATATTTCATAGATGAAGTATTTTGTCGGAAAATAAAAGCATTGCACTGAAATAATACAAAAAGTTCGATCTGTAAATTTTGCAGTAGTGGACTAGTGGGTCGTATAGCTGCCGAAGATGCTTGTTTAAAATTTAAAGTATCTCCTTATTTTTTGCAAAATTCATGACGTTTATATATTAGCGTAATTTTCGGATTGTAAAGGAAGTCTAAACGGGATTAATGCTTTATAACTATTATATTTCATCTATGATCTTGACAGGAAGGTAGACATTTTACAAGGTTCAGCCTGTGAGCTGGTTGATACCAGTTTAGGTAGAGTATTTCTGACAGTGAGACTCACTCGACCATGACGTATACAAGCTGACGTAACTCGATTACCCATGATCCCTTTCAGGTCAAGTGACGGCTGGTGCATATTTATCTACACGAATTCATTGAAAGTTCTCAATAACATACAGTTTGGAAAAAAACAGGATCAAGGAGACAACTGGTTTCGATCCCGCGACCTTGAGCGCGGAAAGCCAGCACCTAGACCACTACACTAGATAGTCATTGCTTTTTGTTCTACTTTTCGAATAGATCTAGTATTACTTGCTCTCACACACACACGTTCGCACTGTTCCTTTTCTTATTTATTTCCTTTTTTGATTTTCTATTTTGGCCGGCCTATTATAACACATTCAAATGTCTGTATCGTACGAGAATTCTTTTGCAATATATCTCCTCTTCATTGCTGCCACAATAACTTGAAAATTAAGCACTAAACATGCGATATGTTCGGCAGGAGCTTAATTTTTCATACCGAGATTAGTTTCCAATATTCTCACCACGGCATGAGATTTACTTTCTTGAATGATAGTACCTACATGAAAAACTTGCTTCTTTTAATAAGGCAAGAATGAAACTTATAGTACTGCAATTTAATCTCCGAATCCGAGAAAAGACCCAACTCCATATGAATATTGAAACGGTGCCTACTCTCATTGCTTTCCTGTCGCTCACAGTTTGTTTTTATTCTTTTTACATTCCTTTTATTGCTATTTGGTGCTTACTATTGTGAGACAATGGTAAGTTTAAATTACTAATTTGTGTAAAGAGTCTTATATGAACTTCTGATTTATTTTGAGATCGTTCTACATTCTTGAAGATGCTAAATCAAACTTCTGTCTGTCTGTTTTTAAACTGCGGATCTTTACAAACCCATTGCATTACTCTATCATAGACCTCATAATAGATAAACTTATCACGGTTCCCCATTTCTGGCTGCGCGAAAACTAATGGATTTTTGTTAAGAGCATGTGATTTTGAATCCATTCGCTAGGTAGCTCTGCCATAGATGTCATATTGTATTATGAGGTCTATGGCAGAGCTAAATAGCGGATGGCTTCAAAATCACATGCTCTTAACAAAAACCCATTAGTTTTAGCGAAGTCAGAAATGGGGAAGCGTGATAAGTCTATTATGAGGTCTATGACTCTATGTTCTTTAATATTAATGTTATTTAATATACATACCTTCATAATGAATCAGTCCTACAGTCGATCGTCTATAATACATTGAGGTTGTTGATATGTCGTTATGGTTACTGTCCGCCATATTTGGTCTTCATCACTATAATCTCTAGCCCTCCTCCTTTATGATGTATTTGACACTATTAACTTGAATTTCTGTGGTAAATAACTGTTTGACAATACAGTGTAGCACTTATGGATACAACTATTACAATTTTCTTCTCATTGAGGTCCAAAAACTTGTGAAAATTATATGTTAAAGTGACACTATAATTTGGGCGGCACCATAGATCCGCCGTCGGACCGGAAGTCTCTAAATCAGACTTTTGGTTTAATATTGTGCTATAGCAAGGTCATAGATAAAGAATACTAGCGGTTCGGATATAATTTGTCCGGTATATTGGATTGAAGATGACGATTTTCTCCAAATTTTGTAATTTTCCCGTAATCTACTCTTGATGTTACATCAGCATATCAAATGACGTTTCTCTAGCTTCAGTGGTTTGGACTGGGCATACTTTACACATATAGATGTGTTTCCGCAATTTTTGATTCAAAATGGCGATATTTTCAAAATTTTTATATAAGTAACTTTGTACGAAATTTACATTGCGAATCCTCTCAAATTTTCAATTTTAAAAAAATGTTCTCTAAAACCTACAGGAATGGAGTTCTATGCTAAAATCTGCCTTTCAGCCACCATTTTTCAAGATGGCGGCGCAAGCGGCTGTCCCCCAACCCAAGGTTACAAATTTAGCATTATAGTTAGGGCTCTTAAGTGTACAATCGTCCCAAATTTCAAAACTCCTTAACCATTTGCTCCCCCGAAAGGTACTTAATTACTGGACTATATGGGGATGTTATGTAATATCCGGACGGAATGCGGATAATTTTCGGATGTGGGCTAATATCCGGATAACGGGTAATATTCGGATGACGCATAAAATCCGGATGGTTAAATGAATACCGGATAATTTGTCATCTGGTTGTCCGGAAATTTTGGCCATCCCAAAAACAGCTTAGAGATATTAATACTGTACGATTTGACTCGTTTTAGCTTGACTCGAGTGAATTGCGAGTCGAGTTGGACAATATTTGCCGAGTCGAGTTGAAACATTTCTCTTACAAGTCGACCCGAGTTTAACGAAAACTCGCTCGTGTCCATCCCTAGCGAAGAGGAAGTTAGGGCTGATTTTCATACAAGCTTGCGTTGGTTGCGATTAGAGTGAGTAGCCAATTGAAACGTGTTTTATTACTTGTTCTACGTGAAAGAGCTGGTTTTCATGAAAGCTTGCGTTGCTTGCGATTTGGGTGAGTAGCCAATTAAAACACGTGTTTTATTGAGTGTTTTATTGCGTGTTCTATTGTAAGGTAAGTGTGACACGTGTTTCAATTGGCTATTCACCCATATCGCACGCAAAGCAAGCAACGCCAAATTTAATGTAAATCAGTCCCAATACATGTTTCAATTGGTTACTCAACCAAATTGCAAGCAACGCAAGCTTATATGAAAATCAGCCCTTACTAATGAGAAGTAACCATATCAGATGAAACCTCCAAAATAGCTATCGTTGTTCGAAAAGACAGCTGTGTCGCAGACAACTGACAATTGTAAATTTCTTGAAAATATCCCTGATGTGTTGTGCTGTACATTGTAGAGGAGGGGGAAAATATATTAAGCGTTATTTAATAGCAGTTATTTTTGCTAAATTGTTATTACTTAATAGTAGTTATTTTTTCTAAATTGTCATATCTGTTACCGGTTTTGAAAACTAACAGTTATTTATAACAGTTTAGATATCACAGCCGTAATTGTTTGTTACCGGTTTTGAAAACGAACAGTTATTTATAACAGTTTACATACCACAGCGGTAATTGTTTAACTAGACTGCCAAGCCAATGTTATTGTTTTTACCGTTAAGAAAAAGTTTCCTGCTAATTCTGCAGGTCTTTCTTGTTATTTCTATTCCCATTTCGACAAGAGTACACGGTACCCAATCCGAAGATTGACGAGAGTAGCCGATATTCTCGATTTTTTGGGAGGGGGAATTTAGGTTAGGTGGTTGTCTTACATACATACTATTTCTTTTATGCTACGAAGAATGTTTCTGAAGTAAATTCATTAAAATTAACTTTAGTTGGAAATTGGGACGGGTGATTGATCCTATGTCACAGCTATGAACCACTTTCACCACATGTCAACCTACACTTTAGATAAGGGAAAAAGAGAGGGGATTGGAAAATAGAGACACTAAAAATATAATATGTACAACTACGGACAGAACGATTGTCGCATTTTTTTTAAAGAATATTTCCAGAAGTCTCGAAGATGTCTCTCTTATGTATGACATCTATCACCCTCGTTTAGTTACATATCATAACAATATTTTCCTCGAAAGTGGGTCTTGTGATTGTGCATGTATCTGTGAGCCAAGACATTTATACGATGTTTCAATTTATTTATTTTTGAAATATGAAACATCAGTTATAGACATGCGACAATGTTTTTGTCCATAGCTGTAGCACCATGTAGGGGGTTTAAAAACAAGGAAAAGTACTTTTACAGAAATTTGGAAACCAGGTTCTTGTTTCGGAGCTAGAGGCATGCAAAGTTACCACGGCATCGTCATAAATGACGTCTCCAGAAATGCAAACCGAGCGGTATTTTGCCGTATTAAACAATATTCCTTTCTTAACAATGAAATTAATAAGTAGAGAAGCCTTTCTACGTTGGGAAGTTGCCGATCAGGCCCTATGTGAAGGTACCATCCAACATTTGCCTAATGTGACTAAGAATTAAAATAAGCCATCGAACCTACGACCTCGCGATATGCTACGCCAACTCTCTACCACTGATCTACGGCGGGACAGTAAATAATAGCAGCTTGTCGGTGGGCGAAATCCTCCCATCTCCTAGTTATAATACTAACTATTTGTTCAAATCCCGGTCAGGACACTTGAGACTTTTCTCGCAGTGTTCCCATGCATGGCTCTCTGAGCTGCACTTAGCCTCAAATCGAAAAATGCAGTCCACTAAGTACTCGATATAGAAGGACTCTAATGGGGCCACACAAGATGGCTGCGGCTGAACCGTAATTTGGGTTCATCTGACATCATGAATGTTATCTCTGTTTTCTTCCTAACTCTATGGTTCTCAAAATGGTGAGAGTGAAACAAATGGCGGTGATAGTATCTATGTAAAGTGAATGTCCATGTAAGTTAATTCAATTGTGCAAGGTTTTACGTGGTAAAATACAATTATTTTTTGTTATTCAGTGTTATGAGAAACATAAGGTGATGTAAATCATATTTTCTTCTACAATCAGTGTGGTACGTTTTTGAGCGAAGCTCAATTACGTATTTAGGCTTAATTATTAGGCTTAAGGAATAAGCGTACTATTAATACAACGAACCCTCTCATGTTTTGGGAAAGGCATTCTGGCCATTGGTGCTCTATTTTGGGCAAATCTAATCATGAGGATTTTAGTGGTTCTTCTCCTGTACAATTATCAAAACAAATAATACGTGAAGGTGTTAATTTCAAACACACTGAGTTACACGGGAGGCAAAATATTAAGCTTATTATTATCTACAATTTTGGAAGCCGACAATTTTGTAGGTAACACCCAGTTATATAACAAGCTCAATCTATAAGTGAAAACACCATCAGCTTTGTTACAGAAAGCTGGAGTTATTCTTGCTATACCTATTGATATGCGGTGGCAATTGAGGAAATTCTTGCTAATACTGAGTGTTCCTTTCCGATTCTTGGTGAACGTCGGCTAAATAAGAGGGTGAAGAATGACAATGGTGAAGTACATTATACTGCAACCAAATTAATGGAGTTTGTGATGCAAACTCAAACAATTCCGGAGTACATTTATGTATATAGAGTGAGATTCAAGGTAAGACCTATAATACGAAAAGTGCATTAATGTTTCGCTTGTTTTGGTTTTTAACACAGTGCTGCCACCTGCCGAAATGAGATAAAATGTTGTACTTGTGCTCGTCCATACCATGATAATTTGCCTTGTACTTATCAAGTTACTTGTGTCAACTGTAATTCTCATGAACACCGAGCTGGTTATTATGGGTGCAAAGAATTTAAATTTCAGCAAGAGATAAACAATCTTATGGAACATAATAACATTACTTATCATGAAGCTTTAGCTATTCTGAGACCAAAATTCTCTAATACTCCAGATCTCTTTCCACCCATAATAATACAAGTGATATCAGATAAAACGGGTATGCCAACACCTAAATAAACTGTTCGTCGATAAGTTTACTCAGTACTCAAATCAAGATTTTAAGGAACACTCTTCTGAAAGTAATGACACTCACACAAATCTGCCTGTGGAAAAGTATACTAATGTGCATAGTGAAATTTATAAGTCATCACGAAACAAGATCTCAGGATGAAAGACTGTGATTCCAAAACGATGCATCTTCAAGTGACTCTTCTGCAAATTTCGATGTAGATAGTATTAAGGATCATGAAACAAACATTGAAGATGCGCAGTTACTATTACAATTTTCTAATGCTAATCCACGGATTGATTTGAAGCTACCTCAGTAATCGTTGTATGAGAACACGAAGAACGTAACTCCAAAAATGCTGTCATCGTTTTCTTGGATGTTTGTTCATAATTTTTCAGCCTCACGTAGTGTCAAATCGAAGTGATTTCACCTCTTCTAATTGACGTTAACGACAAGGAGAAAAGGTGGAGTTACGTTTGCAAAATCCACGTAATGCAAAAGTTTTATTTCTGTGATTAATGATAATAGTAATCTAATTTCTTTGAAGACCCAGCCTTTAACTCACGAAAGAGATTATTTAAAGGTTAATAGCAATTACATACGAATTAGACCCAGCCGTTTTGATTATTGAAATTCCTTCATTTGTTTCAATTCTTAAGTTATGCCTTGCGAAAGTAAGTTGGACAAATCCGGAGGAGCTTGCAGCTCTAAATTAGCTAACGTTAAAGATAAAGTAATTGAATCTTCAAGTAAAGATTCTTCACGTAAAGTAATGGGTTCTAGTCTTAATCAGTACAAACCCTTACAATTTGAATTTAATTTTAAGGACTTTAGGCAAGTTTGTCCAAAAACTCCACGTGAGCTCTTCATTCGAGCACCGTTCCATCATGTACAATAGTTAGCTGATGCAAACTTACACTCCCTAATAATTCCCTTCGAACTCTCTTAAATTCTGGAATTTAACTGTAAAATTTAGGAGGTTTGTGATTATTAAATTATGTCAAATAAAGTCATTCTCTTAAAATTTCATATTAAAAATTTTACATTTAATGTAAAAACATTATATGAAATTTTCTTATCCAACGAACTTCGTTTATGCACTTGTATTTCCTCTTTATTAGCTATTAAAATTTTATATTGTTTCGTTACCAACTGGTTTAGGTTTAATTCATGTAGTTGCTCCTTTCCCAATAATTAATTATATAATTCAGTATGAGCAATACCTGGTATTGATAGACGGAAGTAGATCATTGTGTAATTAGATCTAATACACAATTTATAACCCCATAATAATAATAGGTATCATTATACTCCAAGTACACATACTTCATGTTTTCATCCTCTAATAACAATTTATATGAACTTTTATCCCCCAAGGTTTTTGCTTAAATCATTTCAGTATTTGAAATTTAGAAGACGTTTAGAGTATTTCAAGTTTAAAAGATGTTTTCAGTATTTCATGTTTAGAAGATATTCCAGTCTCTATTTTAAATACGTTCTCAAAAGTAACAAAAGAGACACGATATTCTTAAGTCGTACGACCTTTTTAAGCACAACGTTGACATTTTAATTTCAATCACTTTTCTAGATTCTCAGAAATTACTCTGAAGCATTTACGAGCTTAACATCGCAATTAAGATTCAAGATTATTAAGATTAAGATTAGATTAAAAGTCTACACCAGTATACTTTATTTATTTATTTAGTATTTGAGATTAAAACCAGGTAAACTAAAATTAATTTTAATGGTATTTGGATCTTTGCTCTTGGATGACACTAACTTTCGATGAATTATAACCATACCTTCAGAAGGCTACACAATCACTTTCTGGACTTCTGATTGTTAGAAAAGTATTCGGAAAGAACCTTGAATTTATCGCTAGTATTTACTGTGTTTCTCAATTGTTTCTGTTTACCTGTATTTATAGTGGAATTCCTAAATGAGAAAAAACATATGGAAAGCGAATTGCTGTTGCTCCTCACAAATTGAAAAAAAATAAAATAATAAAAACTATAGGAGTCAGCATCAATGTTCATTGTCCGCTACCTCTTTCCCGTGATATAAGATCCTTGCTCTCAACGTTTGACATGAGATCGGCGTTTCTCAACCTTTTTTATCTTGCAGCCCCTTTTTATCGCGTCTTCTAGCCGATGACCAGCAAAAGTAATTTTCCTGTTTATAATAAACGGTATCCTTTCACTTTGTATTAAATAGCGCTCTGAAGGCTTCAACAGACACACACATACGCATACATGTACATGTATCTTAAAGCATAGTGTTTAGGATAGGGATGTATTTCAGAAAAGTTTGAAATTGAAGCAGCTACTTGGGTAAGCTTTCGTAACGTTTTATTTCTTTTCGCCTTTTGCATTTCGTGTAATATTTGCTTTTCATTTCAAAACATGACAGTTGGATTCCTGTATTTGATCATACATATCATAATTATATTATCCAAAAACTATTCAATCAATTACATTATCTTAAGCAACTATAAAACAACAATCAAAAAAATACCTTCTCTGAAATTTATTAGTTTTAACATAGAAAATACTAGTTAAATTTATTTATTCATCTCCCGTCGCGACCTTCGTAGGGGTTGCAACCACCGTTTTGAGAAACACTGCCATAGTGTAATATCTATTGTAAGCCATTTACGATAAGGACTAATAATATATCTTGTTTCGTTGCTTTGTAGAAGGTATGAATAATAATAAAAAATCGCCTCGGTGAGAACGCTTTGCTTTTAAAACTAGTAAATATTATTGTTCTTAATTTGTATTGGGTGTTAACACTGACAGCCGGAACCACAGTTAGTTCTAATTAGGCTTCAACGTGCGCAAGATCTTTCCAGCTATAAACATGCTCCTCTAATTCCTTCATGAATATTCGTCGGGAATATTTTTAGACTCTTCTGCATTCACTTTCAGTTAGAAAACGTTGTAGAATGGAAATTACATTCAAACATACGTCAACTGTTTTGCGTACACAGTCTTAATGACGCTCGATCATAGGCATAATAGGCGTGGCTAATCTAATCTTAAAATGGCATCTAATTGGATATTTCGTTCGTCTCGCTTCTCTCCTATATTTTCTAATTTTAAAGAAAAGAACCCGTAGCCATTTTCCGAATATTTAACAACAACCTGCAAATTGATGGTTTCAAAGGATTTTTTAGGTTTGAGCAGCAAGTCCTGTGAACCGCTCTGTCCGCCTGTTAACAACTTTCAACTCAGGAACTATCAGTGCTACTAAAGTGGTTGAGGTGCCGTTGGAAAGGTTTCGGCGACACGAGTATCACTTATCCAGATCTCAACGGTGGGTCCCTAGATAGGGGTGTGGCAATTATGAACTCAGGAACTACTAGGGCTATGAAGTTGTTTGAAGTGTTGTTAGAAAGGTCTCGGTGAGAGGAATTCAAAACTGTATAGATAATCCAGATCACAAGACCGGGTCCTGAGATACGGGGGCATTTTCAACTAAGGAACTTCTAGGCATAAAGAGGTGACTGAGGTGTCGTTGAAAAGGTCTCGCATCAATATTTCCAACGAAACATTGATAATCCAAATAGGATGCTCGCTTCTGAAGCCTGGAGGTAACACGCCCCGACTAAGAAAAATGTGAACACGTAAAAAAGATGTAATAGGCATATGGCATTAATAATATCATGTTTTACATATTCACATTTTTATTTGGCATTGTGGTGGTAATATAACCTATTTATCAAAGCACGCACAAGCATTGTTCATCCCTATTTTGCAAGTCTGTAACTCCGTTCAAATTCACATATCAACGTTGAAATTTCTACCGTAAATTCTTCTTGTATAAGTTCATAATGATATATATAATAAATCACAGCCATATTCAATCCACTAGTGGATGAGGCCTCTCCCGAAGGAAGGAGTTGGTCTACTGCTCCCACGCTGACCAGACGGGTTGGGAGAGGAGAGCCGAAGCTCTCACTGTGATCGCCACTGTCTTTTATTCACAGCAGCTTCCCAATTGTCCTCACGATGCTGGGTCAACACCGAAATTTTTTAGCCCCCACCGGGAATCGAATCCGGGACCGCTCGCTACGTAGGATGTCCAGTTTCCAATATTCACAAAATACGAACTTTTGAAATTTTAAACATTCATAAAAAATTAAAGGACAATACATAATAATTCTGTACTACTTCAATATACTTTGTTATGTAAATGTAAACTTTGACATTTAATCTCTTTCGTGCAAAATAGCACCCAAAAATCAGGATTTTTTTATTCCAGCAATGCAACAACAATTCTATTTGGATACCATTTTGACCAGTTCGATTACGTTTTAGGCTTTTCATGCAGAGAACTAAAATTATCGAGCAGGCTTTAGAGAAATATTTTCTTGAATGTCCTATGATAAACCAGTCCGCAGATATTACATTTTCTGTAAATGTCTGCAAACACAGCTTTTGGCATACGCCGCAAGACGAAAATGGCCGCCATTGATCAATTAGTTGAGATAAAAATGAAAAAAAAAAATCTACTTTCATTTATTCTTATATAAGAGATGATATTATTATTATTATTATTATTATTATTGAAAGAGGTCAGTCAACCATGCTGGACCTTTTCAGATGGACGACTGACTGATCCTTAATTTTTGTAACAATATGGAGATTGTTTCGGCTATTTCCCTCTCTCCTTTTCAATACTTGCGACGAAAAACAGTCTAACCCAGAAAACCATATTCTTGGGGAAAATATGGATAAGTATGTAAGCCAAACCCAATTCTATTTTTTGGGATAAAAAGGAGCACTGATTGAACATGAAAAATATTGTTGTTTCATTTTGCAAGCAGTCGGGTTTTAGATATTTATTCCTAGTTTTGTCAAGAACAAGATTTTGTGGCTTTTACTGTTTTTCACCGCAGGTTTTCAACTGTAAAATATTACTAAACTGATTATGATAAAGGACTCTTTGTTCATAATTATTTGTATCCCTAATTTGTAAGTCGCATGTAATATATGAAAGGAAAATATTCTTAAAGTGAGTTTAAATTTGTTTTGGGCAGATTAGCCATAAACAGGTAACTAACTAGTAAGAAAATTACATATGAAATAGAAATTTCAAAATAAAAGTGCTGCAACATTTCCACAATAGTAGAACAATATGCTTGCATTAACTCATTGTCTTATTGTTTCACTTCAAACAATGTAGAGTTTGTGTTACCAAAATTAGATATTCCAGAATACAACCAGATGTTTACATACCGTGACTTTGCCAAGTGTTTAATAGTTTAAAACTATTACAACAAACTTTTGCGAAGAAATTCTACGTGAAATATGTAGGATTGTAACTAAAGACTATACGGAAAAAAAGGGCGAATGTCCACTTTCGGGGGAAATTAGAAATATTTACACCATCATATTCTATTAGCTCGGCAGTATCACGCAACATATCATAACTAGTTACCGGGAAAGAACGGGTTAAAAATACCTGTAAGGAAAAGGAGGAGGAATGTGCAGCCCAAACAGGGAAATAAGGGGAGTGTGCTCCTTAACTGCCAAAGAAAAGCCAAATTTTATAATTTGTGTGACTGTTCCTGTAGTTACGTTGTTAATGTTTCGTCACTAAAATTATTCCATTGTTGGCAGTCTGCTAACCAATAAAGCTTTAATAATGGATTGCAATAATGAATTAATTTTAGTTTTCAGAATGGGTTAAACATTGAGTTTCAAAGTAGTCATTGGTTGCTACTTTCAAGGCGTGTGACATCACTCCACGGACCTGTGCGCCATGTATAAATAGCGACCTCATAAGCCAGGATTTTCAGTTTAGGGGGGTGTTAAGGCAAGTTAGAGGGTGTGTAAGTAGAGTTTTGCAGAGTTTCTATAGATTTTTAATAGTATTTTTTTTTAAGTTGGGTGATGTGTACTCGATGATTTGAAGGGGTGATACCCCCACAGAAGGGGAGTGTCTGGAAGAATCCCTGGCAATATCCCTTGCAGAGGATATAATGTGATCTTGCAACTAATATTTTGTACTGGAATATTGACTTGCATTAAGGTTTTTGTGATTGCATAAACTATATTAAGCACATAATAAGGAAAAACATTATCATTCTGTTATTTTTTTAAAAAAAAATATCACACTAATAATATTAACCTTAGAATTTATTCATTATAATTACGACAGTCATTGCAAGAAGGCATCCCCAGTGGGTGAGTGGCAAAGCTTGCTACTTTGTAAGCAAGGGTTCCGAGCAGTGCCGGATCTAGAAATTTTCCTATGAGGGGCAAAGTAAAATTTTGCCGCCCTTTCCATCGTTTTTTAGCCAAACAACACAACCGGCCGGCGCGACGACCACAACATTGTCTCATATCACGTAGTCTGTTATCATCGCTGGAGCCTGTCGTGGAATCACTATTACTAATTCCAGTAAGATAGTAGACACAACTTCAGTAAGATAGTAGAACCAACTTCAGCAAGATAGTGGACCTGCCTATCTCACTTGAACTGCGGTTTTGAATTTTAGAGATGAAGATAGGTTGTATGGAATAACATAAAAAAAAATGTCTTAGCGCACCGGTATTGAAATTTTGAACACGTTTAGGTCAATTTCAATTTAATAGGTAATTTTACTTCCTTTCTAGGAGCTTTTATTTTTAGCTGTTTGCCGCCCCTAAATGAGGTATATGGCAATACTATAGGTTGCAAGTACACTACAGGTCTCGCTAATCGTGTATTGTCACTATGACAATACACATTGTTAGGTGTATTGTTAAAATTGCAATACTGTGAACAATATTTTATGGTAAAATTCCTGTTTCAAGTTATATAAGCAAGATTTTTAAACATTATAGCTAATTATACAACAATGCATGTATAGTTACCACAACAATACTGTATGGTACCATAGGTAAATTTCTAACATTTTATATAGTTGTCGTAACTATATAGTGTGGTCAGACATAATTCCTCATTGCTAATTCAACTATGCATTACTGTATAATGAACTACACCAGGTGTATAATGCTAACAAAACAACTCGCTAATTTAACTTGAAACCAGTGCTCGAAGTTGGATGGGGGCATGAGAAGCGCACCGTGTCCTTACCTTTTTCAATTTGAATTTGGCGTACTCCTTTTCATTAATGAGAGCTTTTTTGACTTTACGTTCAATAGTCAGTCGCCGTCACTAAATGCAAGCGTAACTTCACCTTTTTTATCCCACATCTGTAACTGTTCCCTTACCTTTTCTAACCGACTTCGAGCACGACTTGAAGACTTGAAACAGGAATTTTACCATAAAATATTGTTCACAGTATTGTAATTATGACAATACACCGAACCATGTGTATTGTCATAATGGCAATACAAGATCAACAAGACTTGTATTGTATTTGCAACCCATAGAATTACTGTCCCGATTTCAACTGTTACAAATAGGATTTTATGATTACTCTAACCATTTTATTTTTGAGTAGTTATATCAACAACATCGTATTGTTGAAGGTATGATATTTTATGTAAGTGACGTAAATATTGTGCTCATATGCCTCAATTGGTGGGCCATTCATAAACAACATTCTATATTTTACACTCACCTTTACATTTTTCAAGTAAATATCCAAGATATTAACTTTTCTTCGTCGTTCTTAGCTACTCCTCACAGATTCTTCTAATTTCTCTCGACTGGAACAAAGAACATGGCTTCCAAGCACACAGTGCCGTACCTAACTGTATTGTCTAGTGACTACTTTTCCATTTTCTGCACATGCACATCCAACAACCATAAAACAGTATTATACGAACAAGCAATAAATATATTGTCAAACTTGTAAGTCATGAAGGAATATTGTTCAATCAGCCATATATATGATTGTCCCAGCAATGTAAAATTTAACTATAGCTGTTTAGGAAACATATTGGCATGATAGTGCAGCAGATGAGCAAGACAAATGATTTATGCTTGGTTCAGACAGAAGAAAGGAAAGTTTTATCGATTTTTGCTTGTCTGTAATCTCCGCCGTTATATATCTGTTTAATGGAGGGCTTCGGTGTATTTATTAGGTAGATAATTAGTACAGCATGGTGGTTGCGGGATTATGTCGCTGGCTGCAAAGGTATGTAGTTCTAATACATGTTATTCTTGGGATTTTGATGTGATGCCCAGTTATGGGAGGTAACATAAGAATTGGCAGGATTGTAACAAGTAGCAGTATCCATGGCTAGCAACGTGAATGTGATGTACTTTAATGGTAATTATCGTACCACTTTAGAAGTTCTCAGTAAAAAAAAAAGTAGCTATAAGGGAACATGCATCTTGATATCGATTATTTCTTTACGTTAAGTTTAACTCCTCATCGTCTACCTATGTTTACCTAGCTCCCGATTTCAATGTTTACGACTGAAGATTATCAGTGGAATGCTTTACTTTACTTACTTTACTTTATTTCTTTGTCCTGTGGACCATAGATCGTACAGATAGGTACAGCCAAAGATTACATACCCTTTCTACTGACTATGAGCCTTCGAAAAGGCGGACGAAACACGACAAGGTCACTGAAGGAACGCAGAACAGTATCGACTGTTTACGTACTCTTTGATATAAGGTAAGAACGCCAATAATGGACAGTGTACCAGTAATGGGCTCTTGAAGAGAAATTTTGTAAAATAAGATTTCTCTTAACGGCGGGAATCATTTCATCTACGTAGGTAAATTTAATATAGTATGTTCTGATGCCACTGAATATTATTCGCTCGTCATTGGTTTCATCTGATATTTCTGACATGATGTTAAAGTTAGTTCAATGGTTGCATCTACTCTTCAATGGATTCTGCTAAGCAAGTGATTAAGGTAAGAGCTTTCGTTGTTTATTCATGAAATTACATTAACGAATGCTTTTATTGTTCTGCACTATTATGTATTACGAAATATCTTTGTTTTAAGCATTTAAATGGCCAAAACAACTATAATTTAGATCGGTTTTGCAAAGCAGGGGGTTTCCGTTACCGGTACGGCAAAGCCAGTTTTTATCCAGTTTTTGACACTCACTATTCATTAAATGGAAATGGAAATTGAACAATTTTACAATTGTAATCCGTTTCGTCAAGTTAATATACATAAAAAGTATGAATAGATAATATGATATACATACATGAAAAGTATGAATACATATAAAACGGTACGTATGTTCATAATATCAAACATTATCTCACATTGATTCCCTTTTAGAAATCAATATTTTCCAACTCACTTGTTTCAAATTCCTCTACCGTGTAAAAGACTTTACACGGTAATTGCTTAAGGTAATTGCTTAATACTGAGGAGAAACGTTGAATAGTTGTGGTGTGAGCAGTCCTTGGTAACTTAATGAATAAACGGATCCCTTCATATATGTGGCTATGTTGTGTTTCAGCTAATCTCAGTCCTGGTATGTCAATCTTATAATTATTTCTGGTATTATGTGAGTGAACATCATATCTCTGGTTATATTTACAATGATTTTCTTTGACGTGCATTAAACAACTATGTACATTATATACTAGTGACTGTAAGAATTTTCAATATCCTAAAACTTTCTCCGCGCGATTCATTTGGTTTTAAATTATCAATATACCTAATGTCTCTTTTCTACCACTTAATGACAGTTTTTGCACCAGCAGAGTTTCCCCAAAGTACGGTACCGTACGTTAAATGAGAATAGAACAATACGTAATAAGCCAGTAACAACGCATTTCTACTAACACCTGTTTTTAGTTTGTAGAGTAAAAAAATCACTCTAGTTAGTTTGTTACATAGTTTCTCAGTATGGCTATCCCAGTTCAACTTTTGATCTATTATTAGATCTAATAACTTTACATTTCTATTGCCATTGTTTGGTATATTCAAATTAAAAAGTATTTCCTCTGCTTTGTGAGATTTATAGAGAGGTCATTATTACTAAACCACTTTGTTGCCCTTTCAATAATTTGTTCTTTCTTCTTTAAGTAATTTAGTATCATTACTAATGGTAAATAGTGTCGTATCATCTGCATAAAGAATTGTTTTACATGGTAAATAGCTTAGTAGGTCGTACATGCATAACACAAACAGCAGCGGTCGCAGGACCAAGAATTGTGGAACCCCTTGTAGAACATTTAACTTTTCTTATCTGAAATTATTAACTTATACTATTTGTTGTTGACCATGAAAATATTTGATTAAGTTCTATACCAGTAATGCCATAACATTTCAGTTTATTCGTAATAATATTATGAGACATTGTATCAAAGGCTTTCCTCAGGTACAACATACTGGCAATAGCTGTTAATTTACTTTCCATACTGTCATACACTGAAGATATTAAATTTTCAACAGCTTTAATAGTAGATAACCTAGGCCTAAACCCATATTGTGCGTCAGATAATAAATTGTTAAGTTCAAAGTAGGTGTAAATCTGCTTATGGATGCAATATTCTATTACTTTAGATATTATAGGAACTAGTGAGATGGGTCTATAGTAATTTGGTAGTGACTTATCTTTTTAAAGATCGGTACTGTATTCGAAACTTTCAAACATATAGGATAAGTGCCCTCAATCATCATACGATTTATTAAAATGTCTAGTGGGTATGTTGAAACATTCCCCCCCGGTGGTCACCGCCAGAACACATCTACACAGGATGGGGGCAAGCATGTTTTACGCACTGTGTTACCACAAGTGCTTTAAACTTTTTTTTATGAAGAAGGAACAAACTTCCGGCCAAGTTCCAGACAAACGCTCACTTGGCTAAAGGATGGCCATGCAAAACATAGAGAAAAACCATACATAGGCAGTAATTGGTACCCCGAGAGAATTGTTAGAACACTGGTGCTTCAAGTTTCAAGTCAACGGTGCACAATTACCATCTTTTAAAATGGTCTCGACAGTAAGAGGACCTAACCTAACCTTAACCCACATAGTACTTACTGTACCCTGGGTTACTATAGAAACTTAAATACTTACTTAAAAGGAATACCCAGCTCCTTAATAATATACACCATAGTTTTAAAGTTCAGTAGTGGCAACAACGCTCCGCTAATAACGAAGAACTTACCAACTTGAAGTCTTTACTGTAAAATCAGATCATCCACTGATCAATAGAACTGGTTAGGCCTCCGAAAATTAATACACATGACATCACACTACACACTATAGTATACAATAGCACCTTTCAAATTCGACGTCTCAGAAGAAATAACTTTACTTGAAACCCCATTATTGACTAACAACCCCAATAAGGACCAAATACTGGCAATAGTATACCTATTTAATGCTGAAACGACAGCAAAACAAACAAACGAGAAAATCGGCCACACAACAAAATCTTTAGAATTGTTTGGAACTAATTATATACGAATACTTTACTTGAATTTACCTTATTTCAAAAATACAGGCTGAAGGCCTTAAATGAAAATGGCAAAAATGAAATATTTATTTATTTTCTATATAATATTTATTATAAATAAATTTTCTTTGACCTTGAATTACGTTCATACAAACTTACAAAATAAATGGTCCAAAACTGGTGGCGTTACGTAAAATGAGTTTTCATTGGACAAAGTTCAGTAAATTTTTGCATAATAAAAAAATCAACAACAGTTCAATTTTGATAAAAACAATAAAACGAAAAATATTCAAGTTTTGTTCATTTCTTATAAATTTTCCAAAATGATTATAAATTATTACTAAACTGACTGGCTTTTGCTAATAGTATTAGTAAACATAAATTAAAACAGAAAATAACATGTAAATTTTGTATGCTGACTGCTTTGATTATTTACTTGAAAAATGAAAAGAATATATTTTTATTACTGTCTGTGCATTAATTATTATATATACTGGTGCAATAATATAGTTACTATGTGAAGTATTTTACGTAGCAGGTCCGGAAGACCTAAAATAAAGTGATTAGAATTTAATATTTACTGTGTGATTTCTATCTGGAAAGGGCCTAAATTGCAACACAACCTTATTTTTGAAATTACATATTTAACACACACAAGATGTAAAGGCGTTGGTGTTGGTGAATTGCACAGCATCCAATTATGACTCCTAAAAATGACTAACACGGAGGTCAAACACCGTCATTCAGACCCAGGGCATCCCAGTACCATAAATACCTTTCCGGTGAGAGTCAACTTTTCTATCTTCGTTAAGAAATAAAAGAAAGGACAAAGACTGCGCCAAACTCATCTCAGTCTTGCCTACAATAAAATCATCCTCTATCCATCCATAAGAAGGCATCCTTAATTGCAGAAAATAATTATGTAATGAGTTTCGACGTAGCATTTTATTGATCGTCTTCAGAACACAGAAAAGACATTTGTAGGAAAACTGACCTCAGCGTATCATCTTTGTGGACATTACATCCGTGGTGTGGTATGCTGTCAACATTTTACTCATAAAAAAGGCAGCACTTGATAACAATCGAAGAATTATGCAATATACCTAAAGCTCTAAATGGTAAGCTACTGCGGAACTATGGAGAAATTAGCTGCGGGTTCAAAATTCGTCATGACTGATAACCGGGGAATTCAGTGAACTGAATGTTATAAGTAATGTCACAAAGTAGAAGCACTTGTACTTGTAGCAGTGAACGGGAACTGGTAACCCAATAACCACAATTTCACTAGTAATTTTACACAAGAAGTTAGAAATTAAGCATAATATAATTTAATCCATCCTAACAAGAAAAAAATAATAATCTAACCGTACTTTTCAAAGTCATACGCTAACCTTATCGGCTGTAATGGGTGCCGGCCGTGTGGCTGAGAGGTCTGCGGCGGTAGGCCATCGGCTCGAAGGTCCCGGGTCCCGGCAGAGGTATAGTGGGAATTTTAACAGCTAAAGGCGAATCGTGATGGGCCGAAGTCCAAAGTTACTAGATTGGTCCATATAAAAATAAAGTTTTTTTTAAGGGTGCGTAAATAACGTTCGGGATAAAATAATTTGCCATAAATCGGAGACAAAATGAACGTAAATATCACGGTCGTGCAATTTGATTGTCACGTAAATGGAATAGCAACGTATAACAGCCTGTGGCAGCAGCAAGACTACGTAATAATGAAAAAATCTAACCTGACTGCTCTATCCATCAGAGACTACCTAACAGGTTGGTGAATGGAAAGGTAAAATAAATAGTTCATATTCATGACAAAATAAATAGTTTGGCATAAATCGTAGACAAAGCTAACGAAGATATTGGGGTTGTGCAATGCATGTAATAGTAGAGTGTAGAAAGTAGAAAAAAAATCTTAAATTGCATTGTGTGCGTAGTGCATTAATTTGCAGAGTAAGGTTCATGAACGAAAAAATGACGTGAGTGTCACAATTCTGAAGCCCAGTTGCAGTATCTGCACTCCGAAAACTCGCACAGGAAAGGGTAGGTATTTATTACTGTTTGTAGGTTAGAATAATTAGACCTAGGTGGTTTTTCATTATGGAGTAGCAAACAAATTTACTACTTGCACAACGTGACAAACAAAACATGCCAACCAGCTATTTGAAATGTGCGTAGTGTTTTTTAAATTTATTTATGGCTTTTAGGCATCTCAGGCTCATCCTGGGAGGTGTTGCAAGGTATTCAGCCAGAGCCTGTTTGTAGGTACCATTCCGTCGTTTGCCTGGTGTGACTGACGGGAAACCCCTAGAAAAAAAATCTTCATGCAGTAGGATGGGTGGCCGGTGGGCGCGAACCCACGACCTTCCGAAAGCGAATTGTATGGTGGTTCGTAATAATCACACTGTGGGATATTTCGAACTTAGCAAATTTCTCGCCGGTTACCTACACACTAACTTTTACAAACTTCTTGTTCATCGGCAGTCATAAACGAAACGTTCTTCGTGCATTAGCTTAGGGTGCATGTTAAATGACTACCAAGTATTAAATTTTCCTTTCTGATCATCTTCCCTTAAGTTTCCATCATCTACAGAAATATCGATCTATCATCATCCATTCGGCCTGAGCCAAAGATACCTAACCACCTTAAACTTAAAACACATTCAGATTGGATATTTTTATACTACGCAATTCAGCAAGCGTGTACATAGCCCATCGTCAAAAATGCTGGGCGCGGCAGGTGTTTTGACTTTTTCATGTAGGTTGAAACAACAAAAAATTCTCGCTTTTACTTGAAGTTATTTTCCCCTCATTTAATGTGAGGTCAGCATGAAGCATGTTCATCACAAAGGCATAAAATAATGACAGTTACAGCTTGGTGCGCTCACTTACGTGAAATTAATAATTACACAATATCCTAGCTATCTTAAAACATCTGCATGCACTTAACAATATGAACTGACATATCGTCGTCGGAACTGCAATACTCCCTATGTGGCATTTTTTTTAACTTTTCATGTTTTTGCACCAATTTATAGTTCCGTGTACTCTGCATACTGTAGAAAAATTTCATGTGAAAATAACTTCTACTTTTTGAGCTATAACAACTTTAAAGTACCTAAATTGTATTCAAGACTGTAGTACAGAAACCGGTATTTTGGCCTTCCTGAAAAATTGATGATTTGCCACATAGGGGTTATTGCAGTTCCGACGACGATATGCTTGCTTCCTCTAAACTATGCGTAGTAACTCAGTTATGTTAGTTTGAAGTAATGGTGCAATAACGGTCTGGTACAAACAGGCAGTAAACAGTTGCCAAACGCGAAGCGTGTTTGCGTGAAACAATGGACCGTTTGAAAGCGTTGCATATTACATCAGGATATTGCAATACGACCACATTCGGAATCATCCTGCCGGGATATCCCAAGAATATCCCTCTACACACAAAGCCGGGATTATCCAGGTAGGATTTCCCACGGATATCCTGGGTATGTCCCAATATCCCGTGTGACATTGTGACATCAATGGGACCTATTCAGAACGTCCCATGGATGTCGGATGCTATTAGGGTCTTGCCTGTACAGAACACATCTTAGCACAACATATAAATGCTATTAAATCACTGCACACACATGGTAACAGTTTAGGAAGCATACACACTGAAAATATAAAATTGTATGGCCTAATTGCCTGCACACGTTTGGCACGACACATAATAATGAAATCACTAATCATTATGGATGCAACACTTCATACTTTGATACAGTAATATGTTTAAGTTGCGCACGGACACTTTATAAAAGCCGTAGCTATGCTGCTCACTTATAATAATATGCAAATGATACATGCTAGGAAGTAATTCTTATCACAGAAAAAAGAAATTAATGTTTGGTACATCTTAACAAATTTCGTAGAACAAAAGCTCTGGATAAAACTTTGCTTGTTTTGAATAGTATTAAACTATCACAATGTAGTATGATGTATAGAGTAAGTTCACAGTAGTATCGTGAATAAACTTTGTAGAAACAATAATGCAAGCCGCAAACATTATTTCTAATTTCGATAGCATTCAACAGTTTTCAGCATTCAAATTAGAGTACCAGGGAAGCTTAATTGGTTAGGGAAGTATTACTTTTTACTCAAACATCATATATTTTCACTGTCACTTAAATAAAAGCATTTAATTCTCGAATAATAGTTAATTATATAAAGGGAACCAATAAAGTTTTGTCGCTTTTTGTGGAGCTCTGTGTTCAATTGGCCCTCACACCGTGAATTGAATGCGAATGGAGATCAGGCAAAGGTCAGTTTTTGGTGTGGGTATAGCCAACATACTACCTGGTTGTGGTAGTTCAGTTACACCGTGAACTTGCGGAAGAACAGAGTAAACATGGGACCTCCACCGAGCGTCATAAGGGCGTCTATGCTGTACGAGTTCAAACTGGGGTCAAACGCAGCTGCAGCGGGGCGGAAGATATGCCAGGCCTTTGGTGAGAGTGTCGTGACTACGCGGAGAGTGCAGCGGTGGTTTACCAAGTTTAAGGACGGTTATGAAACACTCGAAGACACACCACGTGCAGGAAGACCAACACAGGTACCAAATGAAGATCTTCAGGCAGCAATTGAGGCGAACAGTGGCCAGACATGTGAGGAACTGGGACTACAATTCAGTGTGAGTGGAGAAACCATTCGGCAGCACCTCCATCAACTTGGGAAGCACTACAAGTTGGGTCGATGGGTCCCACATGATTTGACTCCGGGCCAGAAGGCAACGTGAGCAGACACCTGTGTTTCTTTGCTGTCTCGTCTGAGGAAGGAGCCATTTCTGGACAGGGTGTTGACATGTGATGAAAAGTGGGTCCTGTACGAAGCTCCACGGTGACGTCATCATTGGTTAGCATCCCATGAACCAGTTCCAAAACAGCCGAAACCAGCACTGCACCAGAAGAAGGTCCTCCTGTGTGTTTGGTGGACTGCTCGCGGCATCGTGCATCAGGAACTTCTACCAGCTGGTCAGAGCATCAATGCAACTGTGTACTGTCAGCAGTTGAGCCGTGTTCAAGAAAAACTAAAAACTCTGGAGCCAGCACTTCTGAATCGCAAAGGGGTCCTCCTGTTACAGGACAACGCTAAGCCCAACGTAGCCTGGATGACCCGGGACATCAATCTACGCCTTGGTTGGGAAACACTATTGCATCCGCCATACTCCCCGGACATTGCACCGTCCGATTTTCACCTGTTCCATTCCTTGGACAATCACCTTAGAGGACGCCAGTTCAAATCCCTAGTAGAGGTTCACTACATTCATTTTTCGTAATGTTACCCAGAGCATCATGGGAAACCGCAGTTCCACACTTCACAAACAAAACACGGTTGTGAAGCAAAACTCCAGCGAAGAAAAACATTTTATGAAGATAAAAAATGCATGCCTGTAAATATTATGAATTATTCGGAAATAAATCAGGTAAAATAATAGTTTTTGATGATTGTGTTCAAAACTGCGAATGTAAAAACTGCATGAAGCAATGAAAACAAAAAAGGAAATGAATGTAGCAACGAAGCGTCTGCTCCAATGCAATTACATTATTGGCTTGAACTCAAAATCGTTGATTCATTTAGATGTTATTAGCGTCCTAAGCGAGCTGGTGAGCTTCTAAGGACGAGACTTACAGTTTTTGGTAAAGCGAACTCTGAACTTCTCCGTTCAATAACTTTCAGCAAAAATTAAACCCATGTCCACGCGCGCAGAAAGCGAGCGTACTAAACTCTCGGCTACTCTGAGGGCGAAATCGTAATTCTGTTAGTTGTTTTATTTCAACTTGAGAATGATCATTTACTCTTCATGAGGATAAGTCGCCAGGAAATTTTTGGTTCCATTCTTTCCAGTGGTTGACGCTGGGAAACTCATTAATGAAATGATTTGTTTTAGTATTAGACACAGTATATAACAAGTCTGAACAGTAAATTATCCTCTATTGGTTATGCCCTTTATAGGTTAAAAAGTACTGTGATAACCCAAACCTTACTAACAATATACTACTTAAAATTCTATTCCGTGATTAATTTTGGAATCATAATGTGGGGATACTATAGTAAGTGCTTAAGAACATTTCGGCTAGAGAAAGGAGTGTTAATAATTATTTATGGATTAAAAAGAAATTCAATCTGTAAACAAATTTTCAAATCTCAAAACATCCTCAAATTACTAAGCGAGTATATATAGGGCAGTTGCACAAAATATAGATTTATTTATTCAAACCAAATGTTCACACACATTACACTCCTCAAACCAATAACCTGTATGCATTGTCCCTCAAAATTATGCTGGCTTCCACAAATCTACATATGTCAATTATATTAGATTCTATAATAAGCTACCTATAAATATTAAATGTATACCAAACCTTAATAGATTTAAGTCTGAACGTTGTACATTCCTTAGGAACAAAAGTTATTATTGTGTAGAGGATTTCTTAAATGATATGTAGAAATTGCATTTACTCTGTCATGACGCATGTTATACTTACACGAGGTACAGCCGAAGAATTGTAAGTCAATACAGAAGAAATAAATTATTTAATATTCATTACAACTTAGAATTTGCATTTTTATGGCCTAAAGGACTCTATGGCTCAGGAAGGAATAGGGTATGGGAAAGGAAGCGTGAAATAGTAGGACAGGTCTAAATTGAAGGTACCATCAGCGCATTTATCTGGTATGACTTAGGAAAGGTTCTGTTAAAACCGCTGACCCAGCACTCAGTGGAATTCCATGAAACAATCAGATAATCGAAGATCAGCATTTAATATATAATCTTGTCTAATACTTAAATTCGCAACATCAGCAATAATCATTAAAATTATTTTGAGTTAAACAGTATGTCCATTACTGGGTGTCCATTATTAGACCATCCATTTTTTTTCGTGTCCATCACTGGTACAAAAACAATGCTACACAATAAACGTTATTCACTCTCAAATAGTGTATGTCAATAAAAGTAATGGGTAGAAATCACTACAAGAGAGAATGGAGAACATGGAATATTCTTATTTGATCAATAAATTTGATCTGTGTTCGAGTTTAAATTTATAACAGTGAAAAGTATCATTAAAGTGTCCATTACTGGTGCGTTTACTTCACCTGAAGGTATCCCTGTGCGATGCGTGGGGATAATGCTTCACATATTCTTGAACAATGGCACGCAGTAAGGTGGGGTGGACGGTCCCACTGAAACGCCTTTATTTCCCAAGGTGCTCAAGACTACAAAGGAACTTCTGGCACTCGATTTAGTGGGAGACATAGTGCACTTCAGAGCGCCAGGCATGAAATTACTAAAGAAAAGTCTCCAGCATTCTGGCTGGAATTTAAGCCAGGGCCTTCCAATTCATAGTAAGACGCTCTACTGAATGAACTACGCGATCTTGTTACTTCTCCATCTTAAGGAAGAGAATGTACATTTTTCTCGAGTAGGACGAGTGGTTAACGCTCTTTCTTCCAATGCTAGCGGTTCTTACCTAAGTGGGGCCTCAGTTTGGAATGGAAACATTTCCAAAAGTAAACTATTCAAAAAGAAAAAGGAAAAATACAGAAAAGGGATTCGGACAAATTTTCCGGAAAACGGAAAATGTTATTTCTTGATACCGTAGAACTTATCTTCCCGAAAGTGACCATTCCTAATCCATGAGGCTTTTATGATGAATTTATGATGGTAGGGATGTTTATGTACTTAAAAGGGATTTGGTTTCCTTAACTTGGCAACACTTAAAAATGTGGACAATCGACAATCTTTGTCCGTCCGCAGTCGTGGATTGGATATTCAGCAGACGAGAAGAGTGTCAAATTTGATTTATTATGGAGTGGTTGAGTTTGAATCGAGAAGTTTTAAGTTCACTCAAAGAACGCAGGAAATACCGTAAAAGATGGGAGTTCGTAGTAAACGAGTACAAAAAGCAATATACCTTGAAGGATCCTTATAAGAAGAGAAGTTTGGTACCGTTGATTATCCTGTCCTGATGCAGAATTCAGCCAGCTGAGTTCATGATTCCATTGCTTCGGTTTTGACATACGGTAATTGGAAATTCCTGTCCGGAATAGATTGCTCTTACAGTTTGTCGAAGAAATTGATACATTAATCGCTTTTATTTTTTTAGTATTTTCAGTGAGTTTTGGAGACGTAGGTGGAAAAGTGGAGAGTATTGTGAATGTTATGGTTAGAGAAAGGTAAATTTTACTTAGGTACCTTAGAAAATGTAAATAATTTTAAAATCTTTTTCAGCGTACGTGGAAGTGTGAAATAAGAGCGGAAAGTCCGAGGGACTATCTGGATGCATCTGCATTCAGGTCGAGCACATGGTGATTTGCATAATGTATAACTAATAAAAAATACCTAACCTGTCTTTAACAACCTCTCTTTACTTGCTCGAGATGCTTTGTGTGTTTTTTGGTTAAATTTTACTTTATCTGCTCCAAACTTGTGCCAACTACTGAGCAATGTTATACGCTCTACTAAACTCATTAAAAAAAAATAATTCTCTCACTTTCATACGCAGAACTCGACAGGCAGTTACGGTATTGGGTTCGTTTTACTTCATCTACACGAAAGGAAGTAAAATTTACAGGAGAAATGTGTGTAGAAGTATTGAAACGCAAATTAAAGTAACTTGTAGTGTCATGATCCAGTGTTATCTGGGTGAAATACGTAGAAGTAATTCTTTACAAGAACTCCTTCTGGCATAGAGCACTTGAAACTCCTGAAAATTCTGGTTTGCTTTCTATAGCCATGAAAGACACTAAAATGCGTGCAAAGTGGAAGTAGTGATGTGACAACATGACGAATTCGCCTTCATTTTTTTTTTTTTGCACGCATTTTAGGTTTTTTCATGTCTGTAGAAAGCAAAACATAGCATTTGCTGGATCACAGAACTTCACATGATTTTAAAACCTAGTATCGAAACAAACTTTATACCTTAAGGGAGCAGAGGATAAAGTTCCACAATCTCTGGCTATCTCTTCCTAGTTTTCCCAGATACGTGTTTCTTTTGGCAGTGTAATACAAGTTTTTCTCTCCAAAATAAGGAATCGCACAAACCTCTACAATCTCGTAGTCACTAGGCCCGCACTCGTAACACGGGTCAATTGACATCAATACACCATGCACAGGAACACCGCACTTACAAATGCTTCTTTGCTTGCTGGAATCCTACCTTGTTCACCGGTCCACTATCGCCACTCGTGACCTCACGTCAAAATCAACTACATTCTAAACACAGGAAGTCCTATTTTCGAAAGCTTGAATAAACATGAGTTAATCGAGTGTGCAATAAAAAAAAACACCGTACCTGACTTACCTAACCTCCACGTGCCCTTGGACACTAATTTTATTACATTTCCTAATACGTATATAATGCAGAAGTTAAAACAAGGAACCAACATGGTGGATTGCTGTTCTACTACGTAAATTAGAACATCCATTTTTTTCTATCATGTGTGCAATAAAAAAAAAACGTACTTAACCTAACCTCCACGTGCTCTTGGTCACTAATTTTATTACATTTCCTAATACGTGTATACTGCAAAAGTAAAAATACAGCAATCAACATGGTGGGCTGCTGTTCTACTAGGTCACACGGCTTAGGAAGTTCTGGATGCCAAATAATCAAAACAACTCCATATAAGCAACATACAACGCCACACAACAGAAGGAGCTCTTGTAAAGTATTACCTTGACCGGCCCCAAGAGTGAAAAATGTAAAGTCACATGACCGCACCTAACTTCTACGTTCCAATGGTCACTAATTTAAGACGAAATTCGACAAATGAAATTATAATAGAATATGAGGAATGTTCGCTATGCTATTAGTATTCCTCTGCGTGTCACCATATCCGAATGGAGTGGAGTGCGTATTTTCCGAATTAATTATTTTTGTGGGGTTATTGTACAAATAAGCAAACCTGACTTTTCTAATCTAACCTAACCCATAATAGCTTAACTTGTAAACAGTAAAAGAAGGCAAGAGCTAAATAAATTACCATCTCAGTGTGACGCCATTAGTATTCCTCCGCGTTCCAGTGCGTATTTGAGGCGTATGCGCGAACAAAAGTCTATGTTCCGTGTTAAAAGAGAGCACATAGATATTTGTTCGCGCAAAAGCCTCATTTTACGAATTTATTATAGTTCTCTTTCCTTAACAGGTTTTCTGTCGCTATGTGCCGGGTTGTACGTATGGAAGTGCCAGAGGTAATTATTCTTTTAATGAGTTGTGTAGAACGTATAATATTTGTCAGTAGCTGGCTCAAGTTTGGGATAGATAAAGCAAACCTTATCTGTATAAAGCATACACACGGCAAAATATAACACAATAGCTGGATGCCGGAACAAACCGTTTTTCTAATCCAGTTTTGAAGAGAATTTTCCTTTCTCGAGGGAGTAGATGAAAATGCTGAATATCCTTTACGTAACTCTGAAATTGCATTTCATATGGGGATCTGCCTGACGTCAACCACGTGAATTTTTTATATCAGTAGCTTATTTCAAGTGCAATATACAGGGTGTCCCCGATATAATGGCGCAAACTTCGGAAGGTGATTATTCACATCAAATAAAAAAAAAAAAGTTCCTTTCAAGGAATTCCGAAATATGCTTAGTTTCGGAGACGTTTAAAGTAACGACGGCATCGTCACAAATGACATATATCGACAAGTAATGGCGTAAGCCGTGTTGGCCTAGCAAATCACACTCAAAATAGTTCCCAATACATCTGTGTAAGTTATGTTGATGATATCATACGTTCGGAGGAAAAGTGTCATAATTAAAAAAATTACAATTTTGCAGCAGGAGGAAGAGAAGTAAAGGTACTTGGGAAGCTATATACAAAATCAGTCAAACAGGTATCTAGCGGCCACCGATGTAAATGGGGTTGTGGCATGTTTGTAAAAGAAGAATAATAATTCTCTAATGCTTTTGAGCAAAGAAAACATGAAAAATTTTGAATTGTGACCTTTTCCTTGCGAACGTGTGATATGATCTAGATATTTTCCTAATTTTTAACCTGCCATTTTCTTAATAAAATGTCCCGACTTTTCAAAGTAAAACTTTGGAAATGTCTCGTTTTTTAAAGAAAACATTATGGGATCTCTACTCTATTAATACTCCTCCGCCTATCTATATACAAGTATTTGCCTGTTGTTTAGTTTAGGGGTCAGTTCAACCGAGGCTTTCAACCCAGTATTTCCGATTTGGATGAAATGTGGTAGTGTTCTAGAACTTTTTTATCCTGATTTCAAATCTGTAAATTTTATTGAAATCACACCAGTTTTCGCATTCTTTTAAAAAACGAAAAATTTATGCTAGGAACATGATTCTTTTTATATTCAGATTGTCTTGAAATGATCGACCAGGAACAATATATAAAGCTGTTAGAAAATGTTGCAAAATAAAAATAAATAAAAAACGTTATTTTGTAAACTTAAATCTTTATAACTCAAAATCCCCAATCCCCACCTGAATTATAATGGTTTTCTTTCTTTCCTTTGAAAGCTCATTACATAAATTTTCATATGTAAAAATGATAATAATAGTGACCCATAAAAGCACTAGGGAGAAAACTGAAATATTATAAATGTACCTGTAAATAGTAAAATGAAGTTTTACAGTGCTATCTTCATCTTTCTCGGTATGTTGGAGTTGGAATAGTTCTGTCCTTAAGATTAAGGAAGATATTTCATGCAGTAGGAAAGATTAACAAATATTATGAAAAACTTAAAATAGCCTATCGGGCCGCAGCCCCACCTATTATGAATTTTTGGGATTTTTTTTTTTTTAATCCGGATTTTCAACTCAAATTTTCAAAAATTCCAGGATTTTCGGGGAAATGTTTGAAAACACAAGAAGCACAATGGAGGGCAGGAGGGGCTGACTACTTATATTGAAATTATATAATAATGGTGTCATTTTCTATTTGACGGAACAGGGGTAAGGGGTGGTTTCGTTATGTAAGAGTAGAGTAGGCTAATGGTGGATAAGGCTAGAATAGGTTAGGTGGTGGTATATTAGCCTTGGGTATCATAGATTACTAATGTTAAAAAATTCGCTAGTCATTTAGAGGCCTCAGAATATACAATGCACCTAAGAAGTATGACGTTATTAACCCACAGGTATCTGTAATGTGATATTTTGCGAGCGGATTTTTCAAAAAATTTGAGTTTTAATTTTTTTTTTTTTTTCGGAAATTCGTAGCAGATGGGCCTACGGCCCCGTAGATCATTTTAATGAGTTTTTCATAATATTTGTTAATTTTCAACATTGCATGAAATGTCTTCCATCATTTAAGCATAGATCCATTCCTACTCAACATACCGTGAAACCTGAAACATAAAGATAGCAGTGTCAGACTTAATTTTACTTTTTACAGGTACATTTATAATATTTCACTTTTCTCTCAAGTGCTTTGATGGCCCATCCCATTTTTTTACATCTGGAAATAGATGGGGATTTTAAGTTATAAAGATTTGAAGTTTACAAAATGACGTTTTAGTTTGTTCTTTAGTAACATTTTACTTTTCAACTGACTTTGTAAATTTCCTAACAGCTAAGTCGTAATTTCATATGTTGCTCCCGGTTGATCTTTTCAAGACAATCTGAATAAAATGAGAATCATCAGTAGGAACCGAGATATGACGTTTTTCGATTTTCAAACGAATGCGAAAATTGCATGTCGCGACTATAACAATGGATTTTTATTCCATTTTTGAAATGCTGTAACTTTGGAACCCCTGGTGCGATTGCAATAAAATTTACAGATTTGAAATCAGCACAGAAAGTTCTATAACACTACCACATTTCATCCAAACCGGAGATACTGGGTTAACTTTCCCCAAAATTTGGGTTGAACTGACGTGGAATGACCCTTAGTTTATTGACTTCTTAAGAATGGTGAAGTTCAGGCAGAAAATAAATCTTCTCTACCACTTGACCATACCAAGGATACAAAATTGTTACATCACTTCATATAAAGTAAGAAAAGCTTCACCGAACATGAAAATATGATTACATGTAAAAGCTACATACGAGGGGGTAGCCAAAAGAAACCTGAATTTTCTAATAAAATTGTGTATATTTATTTTTGGATGTTACAACTTGAATTGCTTTCAAAGTACTGTCTATTTGGTGAAAAGCACCGGTCTAAACGAGTTTTCCAATTTCGAAGCAGTCTTGAAACTCTTACCAAGGATACCTTTTAATGGCGCACTCCAATTTTTCTTCACCTCTTCCACATATGCAAAAAGTTTTCTTTTGAGGATTTTTTTTTTCATTCGGGGGAATAAAACAGTCACTCGGAGCAAGCTCGAGTGCATATGGCGGGTGCCAAAGTTGGATCATGTTTTCCGTTAAAAATTGTTTCACAATCAAGGTTTTGTGTACTTTTGAGGCACGAGTTTTGCTGCAACTCTTTTTCATTTGCAATCTCTTGCTCAAACTCCGTTGGCAGGAACTCCAGGGCGCACCAAACAAATCAGCAACTTTTACAGTGGTTCTGCGACGGTCTTCCATAACAGTCCACGAATTCTGGCGATGTTTTCGTGCGTTCGGGAGGTCGAGGGTCAACCTGAGCGAGGTTGGTCTTCAAATGACCTCGAAGCGGTAAGAACACTCGTAAAGTTTCGTTTTTCCCAGGGCAGCTTCCTTGTAAGTAGTTTCAATCATTACAGCGGTTTCCTTAAACAGAATTTCATAGCCTCAGGCGTTGTTTCCACTTTTCAGTCATCACAAAAATTGGCGAACAAGCGAGAGGCGCTTAATATTACGTGGCACCATTACTTCACTCAATAACGCTGGTTGGTAGACTTATGCAGAAGGGTCCCTGCAAGAGGCATCTAGCGTCGGAAGCACGTACTACAACAGATCCGGCCACCAGAGAACGATTCTGTTTCTTTTGGATCCCCCCTCGTACAGCAGACGCTCTTTTATCCAGCTTTCTATAAAGCGGCACGCTCTGTTACCCTACATCGGTTGAGCCGCTCGCTTTCGGTTTTTTCCGGTTGTGCTCGGGCGTTCACTGACCTTGTGCGCAATGTCGCGCCACTGCGCTGAGCTGTAACCGCCATTTTCTTTTTCATATGCTGTTCTTCTGTGTCGCATGCAGTTATACAGTGATGTTACGCCCCTTGTAAAGGTGCAGTTTCGTTTAGGCGATTGTCGTATGCAATGATTGCATTCAGTGAATGCTTGCGACGGAAGCATGTATTGAGGTAGTTTCCTTTGTGCATTTGGCGCGTGCGCGACGCTCTAGAATATCTATACAATCATATGATTTACTTTTCGTGTATTACGAGTTTAAGATCTTTCTGTAAACAATATTTCTTACAATAACAGAATTTTAGGCACGATTACAAACAACTATAATAATAATATAACCAGCATTTTAAATTAAACTCAACTTCCACTCAATATAAAACAAAATAGTTACTTCAAGCTGCCAGGAAACTCTGCTGCCATCTATCGAACATCAAAATTACTAGAGGACAATCACATCTTTGCATTTATTCTCTTTCTTTCGCGTTTTACCAACAATTTTATAGTATTTTCGTGCATTCTTGACGTAGCTTTTAATTCTCATCTCTGCTGAATTTCATATTTGGCACAAAATAGTTCCAAATTCAAAGAAAACCCGAATAAAAACTGCACAACACTCTACAACGCATGCGATTACTGCAGCTTGACTGCTCTCCGAAGGAGTCGTTGCAACAGTTGCTGGCGACACCATGCGTCCGACGCGCAAACCAAACCGGCTTCACTGATTTCCCTTCAACGTGTCAATGCAGTGGCGCGTGCAGCAGTTGCTTGCGATCTTCGTATGCGAAAATCGCACAAATGAAACTGCACCTTAACCGTGTTTCCTTTCGCTTAGCGTTTGTCAGTGTTCAGTAAAACTATAGACATTTGATTAGCCGACAAAATCGGTTATCCGGCATGGCCGCGATCACGACCATACCGGATAAAAGAGCGTCTGATGTATATGTAAGCACACAAAATAGCACTTATACAAGACGTGCACATAAAACAGCATTATGACAATTAATTGATACAAACAATTCCTGCATTCGTAAATCGACACTCACCATCTCTCTTGTGTGGGAAACACAAACCGGAAAAAAATATATCACGGTCACGTAGTCTTCGACGGGCATCAGTAACAGTTGTAGTATGGCCATTGAACGTGGTCGTTTCAGAACTGCTAAAGGGGTAGAGAAAGGAGCGATACAGGACGAGTAACAGCCTCCAAGTGCTTGTGTATGGTCACGTACGACTTTGAGTTATCAACCGTTGACACGTGCCCTAACTAAGGCACTTGCTGCGCTGATGACAGGGTCCAGAGAGGACATCAGGATGGGAGAGGCCGACCAAGAGAGAAAATAACTTTTCCGTCAGCGACCTCTCTACAAGAGGCAACACTAATGAGAATCCTCTAGCGACAGAGGACACTTACCATCAAAGGGAACTCTCGGTAGGGAAGAGACCGAACTTTTACGAGAGAGTACCAGCTCGATTGGATGACCTCTTTGGTGGAGGGACTAACGTATTCAGCTGCCTGCCTCTAGCGAGAGAGACTAAACTACTGAAGGACTCTCTGTTGCCTGGGAAAGAGGACATCAATTCAAAAGAAACCAAGAGTGGAAAGTTGGTGCAATTGGTATGTCTTATTTAATGGTAAACAAGGGAATTCTTCTCAGATTGCTTTCTTTCTCATTTTCCGCGACCACTTCATTCGGGTCATACATTGAAGTTCTACATATGCTGACTTAAAACTGACAGTAATATTGTTAATAAGCACGTTCTCCACATAAAATTTGTTTTGTTTCTTCTGCAGTCTTATGTTGTTACAGTTTTCGCCTCAATGCACATAATTCACGCTACAGCAATTTAGAATACAAAAGTAGAAAGTTCAGAATGCAACGTGTCATCTATTATCCTTCCCGATAACGTCAAATCACCATACTAGGACTATCGCACTGATGGCTGTTGCAATTATACATTATTGATAATTAATTATTTATAAATCGAAGAAAACTGTCAGATGGAGTAGTAAACAACTCAAGTGCGCATTTAACGAAATAATCATGACACATGGCATCTCCTAACACTTTTGGATTGCTAACTGTCGCTGTGTTTCTTTAGAAATGTCTGATAAGTATGTGCAAGGTACCGAGCGATATAAGGTAAAACGGAGTAATTAGCTAACTCTATGGCTTACGGAACTTGCAAGTTCATCGCCACAGTAACAAACGTTCATCATAGTATTCTATCCTGGGCAAGATCAAGACACTTTTTTTTTCCCGAACAGCTACCTTCTAATATTGTCCTTCAACAGTCTCTTACCTTCCGGGTTGCCTGCCACTATGGATTATAATATCCCCCCATTCGAGCTACTTGGCCTGTCCATCATAGGCATCGCGATTTCATTATCCTTACAACAATGGGTGAGTCGTATGAGTTCATTCTCCGGTCATTTCGGCCCGTATATCTTCCTTAAACCCTTATTTTCAAACACGTAATTTATGTTCGTCTGCTAGGGTCGTAAACTCTTACCTGCAGAATAAGCGTTCTGTATATTTCGAATTTCAACTTCCTTGATATTAGCCGCGAAGTTAAGAATTTCTAGACTGAATAAAAACATGCGTTCCCGATTTCTACTAAACGACCGTCCTCAAAATCCACAATTTGAAAAAAAAAAAAAAAAAAAAAATCTTTAAAAAAATGGCTCGCCAGTGTGTAGGTTCAAACTGACCTTTTCCTATTCCCGAAATGGGATCTAAATTTGAGATAGCAAACAACCTCTGGTTGAACTGGGGTGGAATTACCCGAAAACAATTTGCAATACTAACATTACCTACGTAACTTCATTATTACGTTCATAAAAGGAGAAAGGAAATTATTTTGCAATTCGAGGCGTGCGCCGAGCAAATTTTACTGGTGGCGGCGCAAAGCTCATTTCAGTCGAGCATTTCAGCCGATAGTTTTCTTCAAGCCTTTGAGAGATGGATTTTGTCTATTTTGTTGGCCTTGTTTATTGTATTTTCTGATACTTCAAACAAGAAATCATTACAGATATGGCAGGTAAACATTTCTCAACTTTGTATAATGAAACAGTTGTGCCTCCAAGAAAGGAACTTCAAAGTGTTGTGAGGTATTGGTCGAATAAGAGGAGTATGATTGTATCTCAACACTTGCATACTTACTTCATAGTTTATAAGTACTAGGACACTGGATATTATTGGAAAATTGGGCATGGCTGTTAATGAAGCTGCTGCAACTTGGTTTTGATGGTCCAAACGTTAATGAGAAAGTTGAAAAATATGAATGAAAGGATGAAGGAAATAAGCCAGTAGTGAATATTGGGACTCGTAATATACATGTGCTCCATAATGCATTTAGAAAAGGATTAGAACAATTTGGTGAAGACGCGTCAGAGTTTATCTGTGTGCACAGCTTTTTTGATGGTTGACCTCGCCTGGAAGACAATTCAAACTGATAATGATAAACACATCCCACAACGTTTTTAGGCCTGTCCTGTCACGACGGCTCACATTGAAGCTGCTTCCGAGAAAATCCTTGAACAGATGCCAGCTTTAGAAGAGTACTTTCTCCGCTTTCCGCCCGTGAAAAGACCAATGTTGATACAGAAGAGGAATTGCAAAAGAATGTCAACTGCTTAAGTAAGTCGAACACTGAAAGCAGAACTTTATTTTGTAAGAGCAAGGGTAAATAAAGGTCTTCACAAAATTCATGGTTTCTTTCAAAGGAATGAATCCCTTGTCAATCTTCTCTACGCAGAACTTGAAAGGATAGCCAGAATTTTGTTAAACAGACCTTACAAGCCCCAAACTGTGAATAAATAAATAAAACTGGATGTATCTCTCTTTAACTAGAAAAATTGACTTCTTGCTGTTAATATCGTATGCTCTGATTAAATATCTTTAGCTCTGTCAACGGTTTTTGGATAGCAAACGCTGTTGTTTAAATCAGATATGCAAAATTGGTATTTTGAAGCTGGGACGGTACATCAGATAATTCTCTCGTTAACAAACGCGTATTGAAGAGTTATGTATGCCTGTAAAAACCAACAAGGAGGATGTTGTAAGGATAGCGAAATCTCTCACTTGAGACATTCCTAATGATACGCTCTCTAATAGACGGGCATTGCTCCAGTTTGAAAATGAATCTGTAACGGAAGGAGAAGGAAACATACGAATTGATGAATAGTGGTGTCATTACATCGACTGAAAGATGATAAAGGTGACTTACAGTATCCAAGTGTGGTCGAGGTTGTGAAGGTTTCATTCGGTTTTTCACATGGTGGCGTCTTCATGGCGCATGGGTTTTCAGCCCCTTCGCAAGCATTAACTGAGGCAAGAGCTTCCATGTGTGAACGAATACTGAATGCGATCGTAGATGTCTAATGTTTATTTGAATGATATGGTTGAAGCCCCACGTGGTACCTATAACAAGTGAAATTATAATCATGGCCAAAACTGCACATGGAAAGTACAAGAAATGAAGAGGAAGAGATTAGAAAAAAAAAGAAGAGGAAGAGACTCAAATGAAAAGGACAAAGTTGAAAGGAAAAAAAAGGAAAATAGGAGAGGACGAAGAAACTCAAAATATTGATGAGAGAGGAGAAAAAAGGCGGATTTAGCAAACGACATGTTCAAAGTAGGTAGCGAGAGACTGAAGAACACCTTAGAAGAAATAGCTGTGCTTCATGTGTCAATAAAGACAAGGAAGGAAATAGGAAAACTTGTAAACATCATGTGACTTAGACACACGTGGAATTTGAATTTTTAATTATGGCCTTTGGGCATCTAAGGCTCAGGCCAGGATAGGGGAGGGGAAAGGATTCGGGAAGGTGTCGGCCAGGGTTTACAATTGTGTACCTGAGAAGTAAGTAACGTTAAGTCACATTCAGGACTTTCTACAGAAGCAAAAATAGATTTCTGAACATGTCCATTTTTAAATTTCAAGTTTTCGTAAGATGATTAGAGGTAAACTATTGTATGTGGCACGGAGGACGTGTCCCCACCAATAATATTTTCTGTGTCATATCTAAGGTCGCGAACTTACCGACATTTTACCGGTAGGGCTAAATATATGGTTGAAATTGTTGAATTTCAACATTTCGAAGATACGTCCCGGCATCGGGAAGTGGCGCTCCCATCGCCCAGTCAGTTCTACTGGCTGCAATCAGCCCTGGCAGCTGCTAACATCGTTGCTGCCAATGGGAAGTCCAACAGCAGGGCCAAAGTGCTTCTCTGTTGAGCATTTTTACTTCCCACTGGCGTAGGGGATTGGCGACCCCATCGCAGGTCTACGGACCGCAACGTGATGACACTATCACATAGCCCGAGCAGCAGACCATCGCTGCTTGTATACGGTGTAGGGAAATGGCGACCCCATCGTCCAGCTGGCTTATGCTGGTTACAATCAGCCAACAACGGCGTAGGGAATTGGCGACCCCATCGTCCAGCTGGCTTTTGCTGACTGCAATCAGCCCTCGCAGCTAAACATCTACGCTGCTGGAAAGGAGGACCAGCAGAGAGGATTTCATTTACTTTCACCCCATTTTTCACCCATTGATGACTCATTATTTCATCTCCTCTTGTGCTGCGATTTGCACCTCCACGCAATGCTCAAGGATGTGACAGGATGTACTTTCATTGACGCTGGCCCCTGGAACCCGAGGAAAGGGGGCGGAACCATTGGATAGCGCCTAGTTCTTAACAGCAGATTCTTGGATGGGAAGTGCGCCATTGGGGAGCTCTTCGGACCTTTGGTCTCGCCAACACTGGAGGGAGTGGGTGTCCCAAGTATCCATCAGTCGGGAGTGCAAGTGATTTCGACGCCAAGTCCTTGGACTTCGCCTCGCTTTCCAGCTTGCTGACAAGGGTGATGAGGGTAGTACCCGGCAGCCTCGTTGGCTCCTCAGAACGAAGACGGAGAAGTGTGGGCATTTACGGCTTTCATTCATCATGGCTCCACCTCATCCTAATAAGTCGCCATCGGAGAAAGAGACAGAATGAAGATAAAGTCACTGATGCAAGCAAGAAGGCGCATACAGCTAATGAATCAAACAGTGACAAAGAAGACAAAATCGAAGTAGAGGAGCAGACAAGATTCGTACCGACTATCACACGATATCTTGTAATTAAAGTCAAGAACGAAACAGAAAATCCAGGTGGTTTGAAGGGGTTATCCCCATTCGTTATACAGAAACAACTGAATTACTTTGCAGGTGAACTTCAGCATGTTAAAAAGCTGCGCAACGGCACCTTGCTCGTGGAGACCTCCAATAATAAGCAATCAACTAATCTCTTAAAAATGAAGACCCTCGGACCATTCGAAATTCAAGTTGAACCACACCGTCAACTGAACTTTAGTCAGGGCGTAATTTCGTGTTGGGACTTGCAAGATGTCCCCGAAGAAGAGATTAAGAATGAACTTACCAGCCAAGGAGTAGTTAGCATTCGCCGTATTAAAACTAGAACGAGTGGAGAACTCCAACCTACGGGGTCGCTAATTTTGACGTTTGCCACTCCACAGCTCCCCAAGGACGTGAAGGCAGCATTCTATTGCTTACCTGTCCGTCCATATATACCGAGTCCGCTCCGCTGTTTTAAATGCCAGCACTATGGACACACCAGCACGTCGTGTAAGGCGACCTCTGCTGTCTGTGCAATATGCGGTACCAGTAGCCATGGTGCGGATCCTTGCACGTCACTGAAACCTCAGTGTGTTAATTGCAAGGGTGATCACACGACCTGGTCGCGTGACTGTCCGGTATTCAAAGAAGAAAAACGAATTAGAGAGCTGATGGTGATAGAGAAAATATCTGCTGGTGATGCCAAACGTCGAGTGCGAGAGTCTCAACGCACCCTTCCATCCGGTGCGTTTTCCACGGTAACAGCACGATTACCAGTTCAAACTGTCTCGGTTGGCACCCAGAGAGTTGATGTATCCACTCAAACTGAGAGACCTCAAGGTGACAAATCTCCTAAACATTGCCAAGCCTCAACTTCTCCTCAAGTTACGCCGAGGCATACTGAGAAACAAATCGCCTCTCGGGAGTCTTCTAGGACTCCACGGGCTGTATCTACTGTTCGTGCCAGTAAAATTTTACGATCTAATCGTATGTCACCTCTAGCGACGAGCATCAAACGTCTCAGTACTGTTCTGGCTCATCAAAATTCTCCACCTGCTCTTAATGCGCCGAGTTCATCCCTCAAATCAGATATGATTGAGGACGATCTGATGGACTCGGAATTTACAATAGTCGAAAAGGGAGGGAAATTTAATAAACCTCGACTGAAAAGGTAATATTTTTATTAATCTTCATCCCAATGACTATGCTCTAATGGAATCTTAACGGATTTCATTCCCAATATGAAGAACTGCAAGTCTTGTTATCAGATCTTTTCCCTGCTGTAGTTTGCTTTCAGGAAACCAAGTTTAAAACAACTGAATCTGTGATCTTGAAAAACTTTACACTCTATCGCACAGATTTCCCAACTGATGGTCGCGCATGTGGCGGTGTTGCAATTGGTGTTGTTGACACGCTGTATTCATTACCTGTCCACATTGCTACAACCCTACAGGCGGTTGCTGTTCGCGTCCACCTTGAACAGCATGTCACAATCCTGAATTTGTACATCACAAGGGAACAAGACTTTACGCTCCTTGACCTTCAGAATCTTTTGCAGCAGTTACCCCAACCTGTAATTTTAGTTGGAGATTTTAATTCATATAATGTTATTTGGGGTAGTGTTCGTACAGATGTCCGCGGTAGAATCGTTTATTGACGCTTCAAACTTCGTTTTATTAAATACTGGTGATAACACGCATTTTAGTTTGGCAAGTGGCACATACTCAGCGATAGATCTGTCTCTCTGCAGTGCAGTTGTTGCACCCATGCTGGCATGGCGTGTACATGACGATCTATGTGGTAGTGACCACTTTCCAGTAATTTTAGCCTTTTTAAACCTTTATCAATCACCACGCAAATTACCGCATTGGCATCTGAAGCGTGCTGACTGGAGTAAATATGAAACTCGTGTCCAACTAGCTGATCAAGGCTCGTGTCCAACTAGCTGATCAAGGAGCTATGCCCCTGAATGATTCAGTTGAGTACTTAAACCGTGAAATTTTACGAGCTGCCAGATGTTCCATCCCTCAGTCTGGCCGAACGCCACGTCGGCGTTCTGTTCCCTGGTGGAACGATGAGCTCGAAGTAGCACGGCGACGGCACAGTCGCGTTCTACGGGTGTTCAACTGATATCCTACAGCGGCAAATTTGAATGCAGTTCGACAGTCACAAGCTTATATTCGACGTCTCATGAAACAAACTCGGCGTACCTCCTTTCGTGAATGCGTATCGTCCATTAATTCACAAACGCCAATTCGAGACGTGTGGGAACGGGTCAAACGTTTGCAAGGCAACTGTCGCTCCGAGTCATTGACTGCTCTGAAGCAGAACAATGTCTTGCATACTGATCCAGAAGAGATAGCTAATCTTCTTGGAGCAGCCTTCGCAGCAATATCCAGCTCTCAGCACTATAGCACTCAGCACTTATCACTCAACATTAAACTACAGGCAGAGATAATACCTCCACGGTTTCATTCTAATAATTTAGAACACTACAATGTCTCTTTCACCGAGTGGGAACTTGCAACTGCCTTGCGGGATGTTAGAAACACATCCATTGGCCTGGATGATATTCACTATGAAATTCTGCGACACCTTCCCTCCCAAGGAAAGGTCTTCTTGCTAAATCTCTATAATCAGATCTGGAGGACTGATAGCTTCCCTGCTATTTGGCTAGAAGCTATTGTAATTCCGATTCTGAAACCTGACAAAGATAAACTAAACCCCTCAAGTTACCGGCCCATTGCTCTCACTAGCTGC
This sequence comes from Lepisma saccharinum, assembly GCA_022664845.1. Taxonomy (NCBI): domain Eukaryota; kingdom Metazoa; phylum Arthropoda; class Insecta; order Zygentoma; family Lepismatidae; genus Lepisma; species Lepisma saccharinum. The sequence goes on from JAGDQP010000034.1 coordinate 255,106, forward strand.
GTATGCAAGCTTTTTGAGAGAATGATAAACCGACGCCTACTGTGGTACTTGGAGCATAACAACTTGTTTTCTAATGATCAGTGTGGGTTTCGCCAATATCGATCAACTGTCGACCATCTTGTCAGGTTAGAGTCTATTGTTCAGAACGCATTCCTCCGGAATGAACATGTTCTTACTGTGTTCTTCGATTTAGAGAAGGCCTATGATACCACCTGGAGATATGGCATACTACACCAGCTTTATGATTGGGGCATAAGGGGCCACATGGCCCATTTTATAACAAATTTTCTTAGCGATCGCTATTTTCGTGTCCGTGTTGGTGATCGTTTCTCAGAGCGTTATTTACAGGAGAATGGCATACCTCAAGGGAGTGTGCTGAGCGTAACACTGTTCGCTATTGCAGTGAATAGTGTTATGGCTTGTATTCGAACTCCTGTACAAGGTCTTTTATATGTCGACGACTTGACGATTGCCTGTAAATCTGCGAATATCAACCTCACAGCCCGGCAGATCCAGTTGACGCTTAACCGTCTTGTTGGCTGGTCACACCAGACTGGTTTTCGTTTTTCACCAACGAAGACAGTCTGTGTCCACTTCTGCCGTAAGAGAAATTGTTTCATTGACCCAGATCTCTTTCTTGGAGACAGACAACTCCAGTTCGTCGAGGAGGTACGATACCTCGGTTTATTATTTGATACCAAGTTACATTGGCGTAGTCACCTTCGCCAAATTAAAATTTCCTGTACGAGAGCTCTGAATTTATTTCGTGTTTTAAGTCATCCCACTTGGGGTACTGATCGTACAACCTTGTTCCGCCTTTATCGCGCACTCATTTTATCTAAGCTTACCTATGGTTGTCACGCTTATTCCTCTGCACGATTTTCAGCGTTACATACGCTGGATAGTGTCCATCATGCTGGAATTCGAATCGCACAAGTCTTTGTGTTGATGCTGCCGAACCACCGCTCGAGATTCATAGGATGTACTATGTGTTGAGCTACCTTGCAAAGATATCATCTTTGGCAAGCCACCCTGCACATAACTTAATCGTATACCCAGTCCAACGAGCCCTATATAAACGCCGTGGTCACGCTACCCGACCACTTGGCATCCGAGCGTCAGAGTTGTTGGAGAATCTGAATGCAGACCGCCCAACTGTCTGTCTTGTGCGTTTTAGTCTCCGTCCGCCGTGGACACTTGCCCGCCCACGGATTGATCTTTCTTTGTCACACTTCAAGAAATCGGAGACCTCCATGATTGAATTCCAGCAACGTTTTCTTGCGTTGCAAAGTCAGTACCCACGTTTTATCTCTGTTTTTACCAATGGATCCAAATCAGATGAATCTGTTGGATGCGCGTTTGTTGTAGAAGGGGAAGCCCACCAATTTTGTCTTAATCCCAAAGCCAGTATTTTTACTGCTGAGCTATATGCTATTTTAAAGGCTTTGGATTTTAGTCTTGTTCATGGTTTCAACCGCATCCTTGTTTGTACAGATTCGAAGAGTGTTGTTCAAAGCCTCGACAATATATATTCTAAACATCCGCTCGTGCAAGATATTCTATGTAAGACACACGCCATCTGCTCTGCTGGTGGTGAGGTTGTCTTTTCGTGGATACCAAGTCATGTTGGTATCCATGGTAATGAATTGGCAGACGAAGCTGCTCGTGAGGCCTCTTTAGGAGCTAACATTGATATTCATCATGTCCCATTTCAGGACATGATGATATATTATAGGCAGGTTACACGGAGTGAATGGCAGCGACGATGGGATGACGTAGCTGTTAATAAATTGAAAGATATTAAGGTAACTGTTGCTCCATGGAAATCATCTTGGCGAGATTGTAGGCGTGAAGAAGTCCTTTTATGTCGTCTACGTATAGGACACAGTTGCCTGACACACGGTTATTTGTTACGACGATTGGATCCACCACATTGTAATAATTGCAATGTAGTTTTAAGTATTCGTCACGTCCTTTTAGATTGTCCAGGATATAATCGTCTCAGACAACGTTATAACATCCCCAATGACATGGCGTAATTGTTAGGGGATGAACCAGGTATGTTGCGGAGAGTTTTTAGTTATGTTCGTGAGATAGGTTTATCTCCGTCTCTCTGAGATGATTATGTCCCTTAGCTGTTAAGTTTTATGCATTACAATTGTTTTGAAATAAGAATTGAAGCTTTCCTGGCGGCGAATATTATATAGATGTTCTCGGAATATCAGCCAGGTGAAGTCCGACGATAGAGCCGACGTTTCAAGAACAGACATTGTTCTCATCTTCAGGGCAAGTGTACTGAGACCAGTTCAGGTGTACTATATATAGTAACGATAGGGGCGGAGCTTAAGAATCCGTGTCTCTGATTGGTTGGCCTATAGCTTGACGCTGATTGGTCGTTTTCATGTATGCTTTCTTTATGACTGGTGTCCAAGTCTGACTAAGTTGAAATCCTGTATCTCTGTTGACATTATTAGGTTCTTGTAGTATGGCAAGTGATTCTTTTATGATCCTATCCCAGTAATTGGAGCTCTTTGAGATAATTTTAGTGTCAGAAAATAAAATTCTATGTCCTTCTGTTATGCTGTGTTCTGCCAGGCCTGATTTCTCCGGATAAAATAGTTTGATGTATCTTTCATGCTCCTTGCATCGATGTTCTACTGTTTGTCCTATGTATGTTTTTCCGCATTCACAAGGAATGCAGTATACTCCTGGTGTCTTAAGACCCAAGTCGTCTTTAACTGGACGAAGTAAGTTTCTGATTTTTGACGGCGGTCTGTGAATGGTTTTGATGTTGTGTCTCCTCAGGATTCTTGCAAGCTTTCCAGAAAGTTTACCAGTGTAGGGCAGGACTGCAATATTGACTGGATCTTCAGTTTCTGGGGTGGTCTTCTTCTTGCTGGAAAAGGTCCTTTTTAGGGCCAAACGAATGTCATCTCTCTTGTATCCATTCTGCAGTAAGGTCTTCTTGAGATGTTCCAGTTCACTAGGGAGGCTTTCTTGGTCTGAGATGGCTTTTGCTCTAAGTGCAAGTGTGCTGATGACTGTATTGCGCTGCGATTTATGGTGAAAACTGTTTCCATTGAGATAAAGGTCGGTATGGGTAGGCTTCCTATAAACTAGTGGGTTGCTTCAGAATTTCGAAAATGGAGTCACTGATCTTGGCTGCATTATAGCTCTTGAATTGCTGAAAAAAACTTTTCAAGAGAGGATTGTTAACCTGTCAGGACTTCTCAAATGTGTGTAATTGATCTCAAATGCCATTAGTGACCTGGGTTCTGAAGAAAAGTTTTATGTGCTATTTGCGAATTGCCAGAAAAAAATTGAAGAGCTGCATCTTCTTCCAGTAACCCTTCCGAGACTGAAGCAACCGCCGAGAAGACTTTCAAGACTTCAACCTGTTCATGAACATAAATCTGCCAAAGACTACTACAGAGAGAAACTACGAATGACTGACTCAGCTCTTTTGGGATTAAAGAATAAACTCGACCAACCATGAACTAAGCAAGCTCAATTGATGGAAAATGTGTTGCTAACGGGAGAGAACTGCGGAGATATGAAGTTATATCCGGAAATTGACACTTCATCTTTAGATTCAGAGTTGAGATTGTTTCTGAAGGATGAAAAGATTGCCAGTATTAAGGACGCAGTGATTGCTTTCCGTGAAATGAGCCTTGAAGAAAGACTTCTGGTTTCAAATGTGGGTACGTTTTATCGACTGCTGTTGGTTTTACCAAATTCAAGCTGTGAAGCAGAAAGAAGTTTCAGTGCTCTTCGCCGCGTGAAAACTTGTTTGCTTTCTACCATGACACAGAAGAGACTGAATCATGTGGCAGTTTTACACTCATCAATAGTTTTAGATACTGTTGACAACAAAAAGGTTACTGCGATTTTCGTTTCGAAAAAAGAAAGAGGAAGGACACAGTTTGGTACTGGCCACTGAGAAATGAGATTGATAACTTCGAGCTGACTGCCGTTTGATCTTTCGGTAAGCTAATTGAATCTGTTCAATTGAATGAATATATATTTTGAATATTGATATGAATAACATGATTTCCTTTTCAGGTAAACCAGCCGAATTTGTAACATTGTTGTGGTAAGCCTTGAAGATTGTAGGGTAGATCCTAGGAGTTTATTTCGGGGAAGGGGAGGGCCATTTTGTAGAATACCATTTTCTTAGAGTATTTTTTTCTTATAATTCAATTTTTTAATGTCTTTACCAGGTATCGGTGACGGGGAATATATCACCCCACCCTTCCTGGGTTAGCCCCTGTGTTCTTGAATGCTTATGAATGAAAGTTTTTGCACTATATAAACTATGAGTTACTAATTATTAAATTTTTTCTAGCATATAAAACAAACCAAACCAAATTGTACAGTTAAAAAATAAATTGAGCATGTGAAATGTAGGATGTTCCCCTCAATATTTTAAAGCTAACGACGCCTATGGTATGTGGGACGTACGATACTATTCTACACACACATATATATATATAGCTTAGTTTCGTATTAGATTACACATATACACATAGAAAAACTTGTACTTTGTGAACACGTGAACTTCGCTCTCTTCCTCTATACTTGAAAACGTGTAATACACGAAATATAGTGACTTTTTTATGTGTGATCTAATGCGAAACTAAGCTGTAAGTATTATCCTTTTTTCTCCTTCATTTGTCTTAAATTTACCTTAAATTGCCCTCCCGGTATTCCTTTGTACTAGTTATATATATATTGTAGGAGCCCTTACTGTATTTTTCCACGAATTCCTCAATGGACTTACAACAGTTTTCCAGGAGAAATTTCAGAAAGTATCAGCTAAAGAGGGGAGTGTTTTTTATTATTATTATTATTATTATTATTCATTTATTGAAAAGAGCATTGAATTTAAAGTAGATTCAATATTTTAAGTCCAATTCGACCGACCGAACTTGGACTTACAATAGTGTACCCCCTCAGGTACAGAATTGTTTTTATAGTTGTATCAAAGTGTATTATCCTTAAAGAAAATTAGTATGTTCCTCTATTTCGTTGTTTCACTAATATTTTTATTGTAAACTACATTTGAGTATCTGTGAAGTAAGCGAACAAAATATTGAAGAAAAGGAAGCAAAGAGGAGTGAAAGTGGATGGTAGTTCACTTCGGTATTTTTCAAGTTCATATTTTGATCCATATTTTCTAATGCAGCTGGTCCATAACCGTCCAGCACAGTATAGTCAGTGACAGCACTGTGTATCCATGAACGTGAACAGTATGTACAAGTCACCACTGATTAGAGGCACGTAAAAAGACGCTGTAAAGTAAACCAGTGTTCCCAGATACAATGCCAACGGTGTAGCCGTGCGGTCTAAGGCGTTAGGCCAACGATTCGAAGGTCACGGGTTCTAATCCCGCTAGGAGCTTGGATGTTTGTGGATTTTCACTAGGTGTATATGATCGAATCGTGGCGGGCCGAAGTCAAAAGTTACTAGACTGGCCCATATAAAATAAAGTTAAAAGCCAGATACAATGAAAATCGACACAATTGCACTAATGGGGAGAACTGTTTGTTACGTTTTTGTTGTTTTGCTTGGCATTCATTTGCAGCGTTGTGGGTTCCGGGCTACAAAAATGTTCTTCCTTGGTTCTTAACGTTGTAGCACAGCAAACAGTGATAGATACTTGATGCGACATTCAATACAAACAACTAGTTCATATATTCAGGTAATTCAAAAAGTAGCGTAAAATCACCAGTCCATTACTTAAAATATAACGCACTACAGCTACATGTCTTCTTCTATCTACTAATGCGTGATCGATCTCTTTGTGTGTTCTGCCATCCGCAGATGTGCTTGTGTATTTGTGTATATCTTTGCATTAGAAGATATGCTTTCGCAAACGTTATCAGTCTTTCACCATGTTTTTGTTGACTTCGTGGAGACTTGCTTTGTAGATCTAATACTTCCTTCCCTACCCACCTTTGCGTTGAAATCCCCCAACATTACTTTCGTATTATACTTCGATAATCGATCAAACATCCTATTTATTTAGCTTATCGTAAAATGTATCATTGTCATTAGCATCGTCTTGCTAGGTCGGAGCATGGAAATTTATTAAAACGGTGTTGCACCATCTAGTACATATCGTAATGTAGGAACGCCTTTCGTTCACGGACTGTACATTCTGAACCACCGGAAGGATACGAATCCTGTTTCTAAATGGTGTGACTGGGTTTCTCCGTAGTAGAACATGTATTTGCCCTGTCAAATGCTAGCTTGACGTTTCCACTGGACTTGTATTGCTAGTATGCCCATCCCGCCCGCTGTCGCTTTTTCTGAGTGATCCTTGTGAGGGTTCTTAGTTTCGGTGTTGATCCAGCACCATGATCCCAATTGGAGAACCATGTCGTAGTTATGAAGTAGTGGACTTCGTTCTCGAAAGGTAAATAAAGTTGTTCTGAACGTGTGGCATCCTCTTTGAACGAAGGCAGGTTGGCTGTCGAAACTAACAAGGAATTAAAGAACAAATTCAGATCGAAAATGGGGAAAGAATGTAGATAGATAGATAGATAGCTTGAATGTAGATAGAAACAACGATTCAGGCCAAGCTTAAACAAAAGCTTACCTTCGTCTTTTGTGTAACGAAGGCGCGGAGAGGAAGATGCATTTGTTCACTGAGTTGAAAAATTTAGATATTCAGTTCGTGGTGACAAGTAACTCTTCACCCAGTGAGGAAACATATTCCCAGCCGACTTGTGGTTTTCCAAAATAGTCCATATAATGCAGTTCACAACTGCAATGTACAGGGTGATGCAGAAAAAAGGTAACCGAAACGACAAAATCACCATGAGTTCAGTTACTTTTGTTTGCACCACCTTGTATTTTCCAAATAAGCGTATTATTATGATCATAGAAGTACATAGTCCCAAAGATTGTTTTCTGTTTCATGTAACAGAGAAATCGGGGAAAACCTCAATCAGGATGCTCGATCCCAGGTACTCAACTTATGCCATCTCGATTACGAGTGCAGCAAACCACATTCTGTTTGTTTATGAAGTAAACAGTTAAATACACCCAGCCGGTGATCCATTGTTTAACGTCGCCGGCTTCGGATCAACATTGGGGAGACACACGGGTTTGAAATCCGCTATCGGCTCCTGGTTTATCTAAAGTATATTAGATGAATGCCAGGATGGTACCTGAAGAGAAGTCCTCCTTTCTTGTTTCCGAAACAGAGGTGGCCGAGAACGTAATTTAGACAACTTAGGTCGAAGCTATCTGTAGAATCTTATAAGCGAATAAACTTATAAATATATGGAATTAAGATGTATATATCGACCTGTTCAAAATAATTATAATTGTTTTTGTTGAAGTAGTAGGCATTTTGCATTTTGTTTTCATTTCTTTAAATGTATTTCTGAAAATGCACTTCCCAGCCGCCCTTACATTTTTTTTTCCCGACTCTGATTGCGCGCTAGACACTGCAACTGTTACAGTCAACATTTGATTCTTTTTAAGTCTCTATTTCCATGGAACAATGCAGCTACGTAATATAAACCTAAAGCTATTTTTTTTCTTTTGCAGAACTCTTCAACGCTCATATCGTGGGTAGAGCAGTCGATGCAGAAGGTCGAGAAGACTTCTTTCTTCGTCTCTCGGGCTTCTGTGGAAAGTCCATCACTTTTAATGTCACGGAATTTGAGGAGCCTCTCGAGTGGGACATGTACAACGCATTCTTCTTTGCCTTTACAACAGTGGCGACTATAGGTATAGTATACTTTAGAAAACAGCATTGAAATGAGGGAACCAGTCTTGTCTGTAGTAATTGCAAGGAATAAGAAACGAGTGTCTACTTTTGTATACTCAATTGTATTCCAAAAGATTTAGCAATCTCAAGTACAAGGACAAAAAATTCGCCTTTCCAAACAAATAGTCTGTTTGCTCCCAAATAGGTTTCAATTCTAAGGCTTACATTATAGCTAATAAACTGGGTAGTCACCTTTTTATTAACTAAAGGCCGCTTTAGACAATACAATCCATAGTACGAGATTTTTCGTACGATAAATCATACAATATTTTATAGTGTTTTACACGGTACAATCTTGGATATGAGGGGTAATGATGAAATTGCTGGAGTTTATAGTTCTGACATCTCAGGCTTTTAAGGTAATTAATTATGCCTCAGATATTTGTGAAAGTAACCCGTTAAAGAAACTAGAAAAGAATTAAAATATTGATAACAATAAATCTTGAGGCAACATAAATTCCGTTTGTCTTAATACCACATGCTACCAAGAGATTATAACTTCTACTAGGTTTCAGTGGTAACGAATGTGGCGTACCTTCATATTCATGGTAACTTCCTTTCGTTATTTCGAGACTATCTCACTGGCCGCGAACAACGTGTTATCCTTTCTGGATCCCCTTCTAAATTTGTTCCCGTTCTCTCTAGTGTACCTCAAGGTAGTGCATTGGGCCCTCTCCTTTTCCTTCTTTATATGGACAGTCTCCCGTCTTATCTCTCGTCATTTGAAACCAAAAATTTCCTTTTTGCTGACGACTGTAAATTATTTCAAGAAATCCGATCATTACAGGATGTTACTGATCTCCAAAATTCTATCTCTAACCTCTTGGACTGGTGTAATGCGTGGAACTGGAAAATAAATCCCTCAGAATCTTCTTTTCTTACTATTTCTTTAAAGAGGAATCAAATCCCATCTACCTATTTCATTGGATATAATCCTATCGCCACAGTTTCCTCTCAAAAGACCTTGGAGTGGTATTTGACGAAAAACTTGTTTGCTCATCACGTGACCTTTATAACTAACAGTTCTATGCGCTTACTTGGTCTTCTCTATAGAGTTATAGAAATTGAGGACCTTCATTCATTAAGTATATTCTACAAAACCTTCATCTCCCCTAAAATTGAATATTGCTTCCCAATTTGTAACATGGTTAGTATTTCAAATCTTTCTCATATTGATTCTGTTCTGAACTTCTTTCTTGCTATAGTCAAAAGAAGAATACCATCAGCACGTAGCTTACGCAAACCCGAGTTATTATCCATTATCCGTTCTTGGCCTTCACATTCCCTCTTCACGTCGCAAGCTGGCAGATTTCATGTACTTATACAAGATCTTAGAACTGGAGAGTTAGTATCTAAATTTTACTTCCGTCTTCCCTTGCGAATAACAAAAATTAGTAACCTACTTCATTGTGCCACGCCTAGGCTAAGTATACTGCACCGCTCCTTACTCTATAGACTTGTAAATATGTACAATAATGTTGATTCAAATATTGATATTTTTGGAACTGAAAACTCTTTCCGTCGAGAGCTAAATATCAATATCTGAGTTGTTCCTCTTGTGTATTATAATAGTTTTTTTTTTTTCTGAGTTATCTGTCGTTTTATAGTTTAATTTAATGTTATTTAGTTTTTTGCAATGTTATTTGGTTCCAGTGTAAAATGGTAATTCCAGACGTATCTGAAACTTAATAAATAAATAAAACCTTATTTTCAAACAAACGTAATTTATGTTTATCTGCTAGGGTCGTACTCCAACGTTCGCAATCGTAAAGTATTACTAGCAGAATAACCGTTCTGTATATATTCAGTTTCCTTGATATTACTTCGGCGAATATAGTTGTGAATGATATAGTTGTCGCTAACTAACTAACTCTATGGCTTACGGAACTCGTAAGTTCATCGCCGCAGTAACAAACGTTCACCACTTTATCTATCCTGGCAACATGAAGCTAGTTTTCATCTTGAACATCTACCTCTCCAAGATTACATCCCAACAACTTTTACCCTCCGGCTTACCAACCACAATGGAATATAGTCTGTTTTTTCCCCATTCGAGCTACATGGCCTGCCCACCTTAGTCGCCGTGATTTCATTATTTATACAACATCTGGTGAATCGTACAGTCCTTGGAGTTCTTCATTATACAGTCTCCTCCATTCTTCAGTCATCTCGTCCCGTTTCAGTCCGTATACCTTTCCCAATACCTTATTTTCAAACAAATTTAATTTATCTTCAACTACTAGGGTCGTACTCCAAATTTCGCAAGCATCATTTGAAGACTACTTGTCAACGCCGGTAAGTACTAATTAGCATTCGGTTAGTCTTCAGCGCATCATGACTTTCTTCATTTATTACTATTTCTTGACATGGTTTGGCGGTGTAGAGTTGTCAGCTCTACGACCTCGCAGTAAAGACAAAAATCAAAGATGATGTCCTCTGAGCCTTGCCCATGTCGTTCGTCTTTAGCCTCAGAGTGGTAATTGTGAAGCTGCTTTCCTTTACCATGATATTTTTATTCGGGGTTATCTTCCCCTAGCCTTTGTAGATCCCTGTACTAATTGCAAGCCGGCATTACTGGTTTTGGTCTAGCCCGGGAATATTTCCGGTACCCACCATATATTGTCGGCATTTCCTGTTAAGAGACAAGTAACTTCAACTTACTGTTTTACGCCTATTACATATATTGAAATTTCAGAACAAAGATGTGTTTTAGTTCATTCATTTGTAGTATATGTTTCCTTAAATTATGATTTAGTTATTGTTATAAGATGGTAAAAAAAGGTACTTACATTATAGAATACCAAGACAGGTGTACAGGAACTTCACAATAGAAAAGCGTCAACGTTTCGCAAAAGCGTTTTCACATGATAGGAGAGAAAATGGACAGAGCGGA
>JAGDQP010000035.1:0-65946 GCA_022664845.1 Lepisma saccharinum
CGTGCTCTTTACCAGTAAGTTTTTCGAAATCGCGAAAGTTATCAGTCTTTCTCCATTGTTGTTGGTCTTTTCGTGAAGACTGTATTTGCCTATAGTAGGTCTATATTTTTCTTCCCTCCCTACCTTTGCATTGAAATCACCCAACACAATTTTCGAATTATACTTCGGTAATCGGTCAAACAACCTTTCTAGCTCATCGTAGAATATATCTTTGTCGTTATCAGTAGCCACCTCGGTCGGAGCATAGACGTTTAATAAAACCGTGTTACCCCATCGAGTACGTATCGTAACGTACGATAGTCTTTCGTTTACGAACTCTATATTCTGAACCGCCTGAAGGATACTATTCTTAATGAGGAACCCTGTTCCGAAATCGTGAGACTGTGTTCCCCCGTAGTAGAAAGTGTACTTGCCCTGTGGGATACTATCTTGACCCTCCCACCGAACTCCTTGTATCGCTAATATGTCTAGCTCGTACTTTTCGGTCTCGTGTACCGCCACCTGAAGAGCGCCCGTTTGGTATAATGTTCGTACGTTCCACGTTCCTATTCTAAGGTCTTTCTTAATCCTGTTCATAGAGCCCCCTGAAGCAGTCCCAGCCCGGAGATCCGAATGAGGGACTAGTTTACCTCCGGAATATTTTACCCCAGGAGAATCCATGAACCATATGTTACTATTTCTTGACATGTTTTAGCGGTGTAGAGTTGTCAGCTCTACGACCTCGCAGTAAAGGTAGACATTCAAGATGTCGCCCTCTGTCCATCTCTGAGCCTTGCCGATGTCATTCATCTTCAGCCTCAGAGTGGTAATGGTGATGCTGCTTCCCCTCACCATGATATTTTTGTTCGTGGTTATCGTCCCCTAGCCTTTGTAGATCCCTCTACTAACTGCATAGTCTCTAGTTAACAAATATAACGAAGATCTTCTGTTGAAAACAATACACAGGAATCAGTAGATGTTCTTGAATCGCACCATCTGTGTTCGGGTAATACCGGCCATGTTATGGATTACGTTCAAATTACGATTGGTGCACATTATACATAAAGAGGTAATATTTAAAAAGATTAACTAATTATTTAGGTCTATTACAGGAATTAGAAGCAATGTTGTATGTACAACAATGTGCTGATTGTACTTTTAACGCTGAAACTTCAAGTAGCTTCCATGGTGCTTACTTATTGGATGTTAAATATTCACTAAAGTGTAACAAACGTGTTTTTTTTGGCTCAATGTAACGACTATTTAGATTATCCAAAGTAAACAAAAAGGAAAGAGTACGTTTGTGTACACTGTCAGGCATTGTCGACTGCCTTGGAGAAATGCGCCCAAGGTGGGCGCCAATACCCCGTTTCCACCTTACAGTTTTTAGAAGTGAGAATAAATTAATAAACATTTGACTCTCTCGACATCAATACGTTCAGTCATAACAATAGCTAATACAGAAAATAGCTATTATTAATATTTTGACAGCAGAATCATATTAGAATTATAATGCAGTATCCCAAAACACTTTTTTCCACATAAAAGACCAGAAAGAGCGCGAGTGTCTTTCAATTTTTTTCCTGTCTAATGTCCAGTCACAGCTCTAGGGTATGACACTATAAGAGTTGATTCCACATTCGTAATTTCCGGGCAATTTGATGCGTGGCTTTACCCAACTGGACGCGATTCCCCCACTTTCCTGTATATCCTACGTACAAAATAAATCCATATATTTCTTTTTCATTTGAATGAATAAACTGAAGAGTGATTGATAAATCATTTCTGATACTGAATCATGGCCTTGAAATCAGGTTTTCATCTATTTTCCATCAATAAAACTTTAAAAGACTACGGGGTACAGACGGAGAAAGCTGAGCGATTTTAAAGAACCTGCCACTTTTCCAAACCAAAAGAACCAAAGAACCAAAAACAAAATGATAGCTTTAAAGAACCAAAGTAATAGCTTACCCAAGACTTTCAATCCATAATAAATGCAACGGTGTATCGCTCATCTCTGTTTGATTTGCAATTCCTAAGATATATGGGGGTACAGACTGAGAGAGCTAAGCGATTGAAAAGGACGTGCCATCTTTTAAAAGTGATAGTTTCTCCCACCCTTTCAGGCCAACACGAATCCAAAGGTGTTGCTAATCTCTGTCTGACTCCGAGTTTTGAGATCTAAAGGTGGCTACAGACAAAGAAAGCTAAGCGATTGAAAAGGACCTGCAACTTATAGAGTCAAAGTGATAGCTTTCCGCACCCTTTAAAATGGTATTAGTAGCTGAAAAATACGTATTATTAGAAACTAAGCCCTCAGCTAATCACCTAAGTAGTTTTTATACAAGGTTATCCAAACTCTAAAATTGAAATAATAAACTAACCTGTGTACTCTTTAGATGACGTCCATAACTCTTGTAGTTGGTTAACGTAATTCTGTCTTTCAGGTGTATCCTCTGAAATGTATCAGAAATAGTTTCAATTAATGTAAATAATAAACTTTGTAAAAAAAATTGGATCAACGTAGCCTTATTGAAAGTATTTCAATGAGAAAAATTAAAATAACTCTTTATCTATGAATTATCAATAAACAACAACATTTGATATATAGGTAATAACCGATCCTTCAACAATAAATACTTTCATTTACCTTCTTCGCCAGTATACGTGTTCCACAAGTCAATTGTTTTGATAATAAGTTGTTTCTTGCCCAATACAGGATCTGAAATAAAAGCAAGCGAAGTCAGATATTTTGTTATCTCACCTTGTCTTATACAGGTTTATAAGCATATCAAAGAGTAATGGGATGCAGTGAAGATCATTGCTTTAAGGAACGCTGCAAAAGGGTAAGAATTCTATGTCCACCTGCCAGTTATAATTGACTATTAGGTAATACCCATCACGCTTAACTGTTTCCGGAAATGGAAATCTAATAGAACAATCCAAAACTCTAAGCGTCAACTAAAAATGTTATTTTTTGGAAGCTTTTTTTGTCCTTCTTTCGACATCAAAAGGCTTGGTTATGTATATTTTAATTGTTTGGAAGGACTGAAGTGTACGTACAGGGAACGCTGGGATCATGCGTTTATTGTGTTACTATTACTTATTTGCTTATTTAAGTTTCTAAATTTAGATACATCAAGCCAGCCAATCACAGTGCTTATTAAAATTCCACGTTCTATCTTGATATCTCAACTTTCCTTTTTTTCTTTGAGAAAGGAAGCATAAATTCGCTTCCGAAAGCTTAGCTCTTTATTTCGTAGCGATATTTCTAAATTTAGGTTATGGTAAGTACAAATGATTCCCTAGTTTTCTTTACAAATTGACATAAGCTTTGAGTCGACATTGTCGGGTTTGAACGTTTCTAGAATCATCCAGAGGCCAGAATCACAACACCTCAATCTAAGATTATGTACATCAACTCAAAGCGTCACTTTTTTAACCGTATGGAAAAGCCGCTTTCTCAGTTGAAGAACTTTGGACTGTATTATGCGATTAGGTAACTCGAGTAGCTTATAAAACCTTTTAGACCTGATTAGTATTGTCCAAGTCTCTATTGTTTTGGGGCAGACAAATAGATACAAGTCTCTCCGCGTTCTAAAGATATGATTTTACTAAATGCTATTGAACAAGGATTGCTCAGTTCGCAGATGGTTATGGAATAAATCAAAATTATGTACAGAAATTTATAACAATGCAAACTCAAAATTTCAGAATACTAGTAACTGAAACTAGTGATTTAAAAGAAAAAAGAGAGAAAAAAAAAAGAAAAATTGAACGCCGGACAAAAACAGGAAAGAAACACTTATTATTATTTTTCATGCTACTTTGGAAAAAACAAAAACTTTGTTTTACTATTACGGGGTACGTGACATTATTTGATGATCAATGATTTAATTAAAATGTTAGTTCTTGTTAAAAATGTATACGTTTACAAAAAAAACTGTATTGGGACTGTCTCTGATAAAGTTTTGTAACATTAATTAAGTTTCCTTGATCTGAGCCAAAGATATCTAAGGACTATAAGTAGACGGGACTTTTCCCTCGTGTACAAGGGCACTAATGAGATATATTTCTTTCGTGATATAAATAGAAAGATTTTTGTACAATTTGTAACTTAAAAACATTTAATTTTACTAAACCTAAACAAGAAATGCATAAGGTGTACTAAGTAGTGAATATTCGTGATGAAAAAACAAAAAAACGAACTCGTCAATAAAAACAGTTTTTGACCTCGTGGAAAAAATAATTTTTTACATTTTTTTTTGTCAAAAATTTTCAGTATTTTCCGGCCTTTAAATCACTAATTTAAACAATGCTATCACTATTAATAAGAGTAACACAAATATCAAGATTTGATAAATTGCACTTCATATATGATAAAAGAACTTCAATACTTTTTATCGGAATCTAATTTTTATTCTGGGTGTTAGTCGTGTTTATAACACCTTTTGCGCAGGGGATTGTTCCAAGTGTCCCCTTCGATAATGAGTAGACACGCGGGTTCAAGCCCCGATGACGAATATCCTGTCTTTGGTTTTCTAGTATTTCCTAAATTTTATCAGGTAAATGCCGGAATTTTACCTCAACTTAGGCTCTGGCCGCTATTTGCTCTAAGGAAAGTAATCACAGAGGGACTTCATCCATCAGACGTGATGGACTGTCACTTCAACCTACAGAAAGAAAATTTAAAAAAGGCTACAAAATCCTAGCTTAAGAATTGCAATACCCACAAAAACAAGTACGGTAAACACTATATTTAGATAACGTCGGACTACGTCACCACGAGACATGGGGAGAAATATGGGAAGTAAATCTACAACAGCACAATTTAAAGATACAATTCTGTGCACTACTCTATTGAGGCTTAGCAAAACCCTAGAAAATCTTCAATCTGGATGGCCGGTCATTGGGCTCGAGCCGAGGATTTTCAGAATACAAATCCAACAATGTAGCCACTCAATAACAGTTTGGTCCAGCCTGAACTCCAATTGATCCTGAGACAGGGATTTCTTCATAAAAAATTATATGGAAACCATGTTATAAAATAGTAGCGTAATTTTAATTTTACACACTCTAATTTAAAATCCTAGAAAATCATTGCTGGCAACGAAATAAAAGAAAAAATCATAATCATTTTGCTGAGAGAAAGCAAGCATACAATATGGTGTACTTACCAGGAATGCTCTTGGTTGATTTCCAGATGTCAACTAAGCCATTAATCATATCCTCCTGTAGATCTTCTTCCACAAAAGAAAGAACTAGAGGAAAAGAGCAACAAATTCTAGTAGTTTTAATTGAAAAAGAAAATAGATACGGGAGCCTTAAAAACTAACAAATAAAAGCTTTACAAAATGCAGAAATATTTAAGGAAATTTCAAGCTGATCCGCTTCTCTCCTCATTTCTCCAATAGTACAAAGATATACAGAAGATGTGTTTGCAATCCTTCGAGTTTTGGTAACCTGTTTCATACACGTAATTATTAGACGAATAAGAAAAAATCGTAATCTTTTTTTAAGATACAAAGTTTTTGATGACTGCACTATAAATTGTTATAATCTTTCTAGAAGTAAATGCATGATAATTTTAAATTTAGGCTTCTAAAGTTAGTGACCATTTTACACGCATGGGGAACAGTTATTATAAAACACACATATCTTGAAAATATCAGTGCCTATTGTCCTCTGTTTAACGGTAACAATTCTCTAGTCAGGTACTTTTCTCCTTCCTTCAGAAGGCTTTTTCAGACGAACAAAGTAAGCCTTGCTTTAGAAATACTTGCCTTCTTACTGTACAAAGAAATGTGGCAGATGTAGTTGAATGAACCTGCATATTCGTTCCTTGTACCATCAATACATCTTTGCCTGAGGGCAGCTTGTGTAAGCTTTCCGTAGATCACGTTTTTCCCAAGCTTAGACGTGACAATAATTGCGTGTCCCAGTTCACAGTATAAGGGTACTGTATGCTTCTTAGCTATTTTACAACGTCGCGTATTGGTCGTAGGTAGGTACTTCATCCTCAGAATACTACGTATACTTATTCTCTTTCACTGATATCTCTGTATTCTAGAGTTTCTCTGCACTGAGTCCATTTATCCTGTTTCACTATGAACTCTTGAATAGCCAATGATGTTTTCATGTACTTTTTCTGCAGTATTTCTACGCACTGATTCTCCATGTAGGTTTGATGCAATTTCTGAACCTAACCCATGTTTCTGTGCGTTATTTCCATGAAAAATAAACAGTTGAATATCTACATTACGTACAATTGTATCTCTCAAGCTATATCGTTGCTTCCTCCGTATCACTAATGTCGGATTAGAACGAGATTTTGCAACCCTGTGTAAACAAACTGTATTTCTTAATCTGTATTATACTCAGATTGCCTTATCTTAAAACTGTTTGTTAAAACTTGCTTTCAACCTTGCACTTATGTTATTAATCTTGTGTTAATACAATTTTGTATTACTTTTATTGCCCTAGACATTATGTGTATATCCTTCTGAACTCGCATTGTTGTACCCATCTCTACCTTATAACTAATCAGTGATTGCTTTTTATGTTGCACAACCTGACTAGTCAACTTTTGCCTACAGTTAGAGACTAATACTGATTAACCGGTGTTTTCGTAAAATTTCATATACCAGTGAGTGATCCGTGACTACAAATGTTAAATTCTCGAATCATCTTTGATGTAGAAGCTCTACCGTGATCTGTCCTAAAATATGTACATAGGTATAATTTTAAACTTATCACATTTTAGGCGTAAGCCAAATTTATCTATCGTAGCTAGAGATTGTAATAACTGTATCGAAACTAAGTTTGGTGCTGATCCACAACGAATCACATGACTTCCTATTTTAACAGGCACAAAATAAAGTTGTTTAAACATCTGATCATATGAACCATCATTCTGATGTGTGTATATTATATTTGTAGTCAACATGTTTCTAATTACCAGCAACTACATAAATTGTAACAGTTTTAAAGCTAGGTTTAGTTGGATTATGTTGAGTTAGATATTCAACTGCCTGGGGAGTATATAAAGGGTACCCCAGCGTCAAAATTCTAGTACACGAAACTATTAAATACAATTCCCGTATAGGGGGGACATTTCGGTCTGACCTCGCCTACGAAAATTATTGAGTCTAAACACAACAAGATAAATGCACTGTATATTAGGCATTAACTTTAATCAAACTAACTTCAAACATTGAAGCAAACCTTTAAACGTTCGTCGCACATGACTTCCATTTTCAGCTTGAAACATTCACTCGAACACAAATATACTTCCATGACTTCGAAGAATAAATATTTAGCTAATGTATAATCATAAATTTAGTAGTTAATAAACCTTCCAGACATTATCATGTCTTGTAATCCAAAATCTGATAAGAAGGACGCCCCAAAAAACCTCTGCGTTATAGCAAAATATTGTAGGATATAGAGCGAATATTTTTCAAATTTCATTTTTTTTTCTAACATCAACAGCGAGGTCATTGAAAGCCTACAATTCTTTAACTGTCTTACTAAGTTAAATGACAAGGTTCAATTTTCACAGGAATCCTAAATTCTATAATTGTAGCTAATTACTTTATACGATTAATATTCTCCCTTCTTAAAAAAATATGGTTCTGCTCCATTATAATCACTTCGCGGACCTTGTACTCTCCATTCGTTTATACAATTTTATATTTTATCCATTCTTGGCTTCATATTCAATACGATAAGTTAACTACGGTTAGCTTAGGTTAGGTTTGCTTCAAATACCAAAAAGGTAAGGAGTACAAGGATCATGAAGTGATTACAATGGAGCAGCTCCAAAAAAATACTATTCAAGTACTACAAAGATTCTCACACGAATTCTTCAAAGTTTTTCTGGGTATCGTTCAATCTTTAATAGCTACAGTCTAGCAGATTATTCTCTTGGATTTATAAAAGAGAATGAAAAAAGGAAAGGATTTGTTTCACTTACCAGATGTCGATATTAAATGAGATTCGTTAATTATCTTCAAGAACGCTGCTTTAACTTGTTCGCCATCTAGAAGTGCAAACGGAAATTTAGTAACTTAATATTTTATAAAAATGGATACACTTTTTTCTGTACTTTCCTTAGAAATGTTAAAAATTTGATCTGAGTACTAACCAATTTCAACTTGAAACTTAGCAACAATATCAAATATGATTGTTGTGTTACACTTCTCGATTAATAACAAAGGACTGTTATTTGAATCTAACGCATTCTTGTTCCTTGGATATTTAATATCAAATAAAACCTAAGAATTATATATTTTATCAGCGTGATGATGCAGGGGGAACAACAAGAAGGAGAAATTGGCTTCACATAAATTTTAATTTCAAAAGTAAAAAAAAAAAAAAAAAAAAGTTACTTATTTATCCCAAGCTCAATAAACATTATCCTTGATTTTCAGTTTTTTTTTAGTTTTTTGTCGTTTTACAAAACAGAAAAAGAAACAGAAGTCAAAAAAAGAATTAGAATGATTTTTAAATGAAAGGAAAAATAAAATGTCTTTGGATTCCGACCATACACTTAACTATATTAAAAAGTTTCGTGGAGGCAAATCTCTAACAAACAAACATGCAGATGGGGATGGAAAGAATTATGTATTCTTTCTTTAGTCATAATAGGTATGTCAAAATATGTGCGCATGCAAATTTTGGCCACTTGAGTGCAATTACTTTGGAAGATACCGATAATATAAAAGTCAAATTCTGTCTGTGGAACGTAATCAAAAAGTGTGGAAATATTCTTGTTCTCAAATTTCTAAAATCAGAAATGGAAAGAAAATATACAGTATGTGTACTGGGTGGAAGGCTCTACCTGTTCGAGAGTATGTTTTGGATGACCGCCATCTTGAAGTCCGGCATGTTGAATCTAGGTTGATTTTTTTCTTAAACGGGAAAGCGGTCGCTTAATATGTCATTCTGGGCTAGAATTTCGCGAGAAATATGTTTGTGAATTCACTTTTTTCCGTAAATGTACTATTTTAAGAGGTAAGGGTATATGCCACTTCTATACAGATAATGATGCACCTGAAAACACTCATTTCGTTTTTAAATAACGGAAGAAATCAATCCCAAGTAAATACAAATCCATATCAATAGATTCCTATACCCAGGAACAATTTGTATGCATTTCGGAACGAAATGGATGTTTCCAGGCTATTTCATCATTACCAGTATAGAAAGGTCATATAACCTTATCTCTTACAATAATACACTTACAAAAAAAACTGACTTCACAAAAGTGTTTTTCGTGAAATTATAGTGCAGAATGATATATTATACGACCCCCTTCCAATTTACAAAAATACAATCGAGATTCAATACGGCGGACTTCACGAAAAACATGTTTTAATGTTGATAACCTTGTACAAGAAGAGTAGTTCACCAATCCTTGTTTTCGCTTTTTCCATGAACAGTTCTACGTCTCAGCACCTGTGGAACATTCCGTTTAATAGTACCACGTTTCACCAACAGAATGGCCACAGCACCCAAAAAAAGCCCGAAAATTGATATTTCTTCTTTTTTCGTAACTGTATTATTGTAAGAGATAAGGTTATGAAGAACCATCCAACAGGTAGCGCCTTCCACTCATGTACCAATTACTGTGTATTTGTTTTAAATTTCTTTCATATGGACAGAATTTGACTTTTATATCATCAATATCTACCACAGTAATTCCGTCTGAGTGGCCAAAATTTGGATGCGCACAACTTTAACATTCAAATCATAACAGAAGAAAAAATATAATTCTTTTTTACCCCATCAGTATGTCTGATTGTAAACATTTTTCCGTCATTCCTAATCAACCGATATATTTTGGTGATCTGAAACCAGCAGCAGTACTATAATTACATAAGAAAGAAAGCAAAATAGACTTGAAAAATTATCGCTCAATAGCAATTGAAGATCTCTGTGCAAAAATGAGTCAAGTCCATTTATATTTGGAAAATGAAATTTTACTTAAAATAAGATAAAATGAATTGTATGGGTGGTAAGGAAATCTTACTTGTACATGATATAATGAAGTATGCTGCACCATATTTATGAAAGAATCAGACATGTATAACTTCAAACAATCTCTCTTTTGTTGATATAATGCCTAACTGATTTGCTTTAAAAAAACGCCTAACAGAAAGTTTCTTTTATTTCTCCCGTAAAATTCTCATTTTTGGACTTGACCTGTTTGTGTACCGAGATTTTCGATTGCTAATTCTATATCCGGCTTTCAGTGTGGTTTTGACAGAATATAATCATAAATCAGTAATAAACACATTATGTTCTTTGCTACAGACAATGGAATGCAAATTCGAAAGAGTATTTCTGAATCCGAAATAGACAATTGATATTGTTAATTTACAAAATATTATTTGGACAAGTTATATTAGTATTTCGTTATAAGAATATCGAGCTCGTACTTACACACCAGAACACAAGTATAAACTAACAACATTTCGAAACATATTAAACCTATTTTCACGTCAAAACACTTCGGAAATATAATCTTGTTGTTTTCGTTTTCCCGAATATATTAAAAGCACATGAATTATATATAAATCTTTATTTTAAGAGAAAGTATTCATTCAATGGTTTTATTCTTGAAAATGTCCTTACGGCGATTTTATTCTTGAAGAAGGTGCAAGGAACAAAACTTGAACTTGCACAAAACTGTACATATTATATCAAACAAGGAAGTAAACTTTGATGGTCTATATACGGGTTTGATTAAGATATTCGAGCTTAGAAAGGTACCTCATTACTTACCTTGTACATTGTATGTTGTCCAAATCTGCATCATTTTAGCAATAAAATCGTCTTTAGACACAACGTTATCTAACAACGAAAAAGAGAAGTAAATTGTATCTTAATTCTTGTAATTTCCTTTTTATAATATCTAACATGAATTATAGTTAACTGTGAATGACCTTTAGAATAATTATCTACCATGTTTCAAGAAATGAAATGCTTATCATTGACATTTTAAAAGGAAATAAACAGAACTCAATGTATTTCAATGTCACCAATTTGCCTGGCGCTTACACCTCCATCAAAAGACTGACAAATAATCATTCAGGTGCTGAAACCAAATGTGTCTTGACATATATAATGAAAGTGACGTAACGATTGAGTCATATAATTAGAAATGGTTTGTTTAATTGCTAAATATATTGTTCAATTATGCATTTATTACATTCAATAATCTACTCATGTTTTCATACTTTCAGAGGTATAATTTAGTATCGAGTCATTAAATTAGACATCTCTGTAATGTTGCTTATATTTGTAGTAACAGCTATTCCATCACCATGAATTCATTGGCTAGTAAGCTTCTGTTCCAACTAATTCTTGAAATGCCAATGGACGACAATTTCGCAGACCTTAGATGTCAGGGGATAATATTTAATCAAAAACTTTATGAGTTTCTTGCTTATAAATGACTCGCTGTGAAAGTTTCATCTAAGGCAATACCATAGGATATTACAAATGTTTACATGTCCTCGCAATGCCTCCAGGAACACTACTAGCGGAGATAAACAGTATAGTTATCCCGATAATGACACTAGTCACACCAATGTTGATAGCGCATGTCTCAACAATGATGTTGGCATTGGAATACTGCCACACTCTAATGTGGTTGTAGCTTATGCGTGGACGCCATTATCGCCATTAAGTATTGTAACTGACGCTTACTTATCGCCATTAAGTAAACGCCTTGGCTCTTATCACGATATAAATGCAAATACAGCTACTGATGTAAAGATTCGAGGCCGAGAATGCAAATATGCTTCAGTAAAACTTACTGAAAAAGTCTAGCATGATTGAAACTAGAAAGCGATCTTTACATGTTTTATATGTTGGAGAGAGCAACGTTAAGGTTTTCTCCAACATTGCTACTATTAGACAATCATATCCCCAAGTAGTTTGTCTGTCTGGGTGAATCAGAGCCATTCATGCATATCTGTAGCAATATACGTACCGACTACTTTTAACATAATCTCAGACTGAAAGGAAATGCTCCACGGCCGTAAAATAAACGATATGACCTTGATTTTTATTGTCATGTGTGCTCCACTGTTCCCTATTACATATGAACACTTAATATACAGTACACAAGAAGAGCTCGAAAGCCTTTCTGCAGGCTACAGCAGTAGGAACAATGAATATATCGCACAGTTATGATTAGCTTACGTTTACAGTTCTAAAGCAGTCACTGGCACTCATTTCTGAAGCATAAGTGTGTATGCCTAATGCAGTTAATTTTGAAATCCTATCTCATTTTTCAAGGGCCTTTACGTAAAATAGAGATAATTAGAACGCTCTTTCATGTGTTATAAACAATGTCAATAAGGCGTGAAATTATTAAGCTGTAACATTTTACATTAGTTTCGTGAAATTTTTTAAATTAATATCCTACCTGCATGCATCGAAGTTGACATCCAAATATCTGTAACTTTCTCCAAGAATTGAGCCTTACCATCCTGGGGATCTGAAAATTGAAAGGAACATTGAAATATTCAACTTATTTCTTCACAGATCCCACGATTAATTAAGATCTTTTGTTCATTATGCAATGTAATACAGAATGATTTCATAAGTAATGAGAAGAAGTAGAAGTAAATTTACATTATCCAATTATATTTAAGGTAAACTTCAAAAGTTTAATAAGAACCAACAAACCTTCAATTCATAAAGATTGTTCAAACGAAACAGAGTGGACAAACTACAGCGTTGGCGTTAGTGTCTGATAAGGCACACACAGACAAGTGGAATATGATACGAACGGTTTCCACTTCTCAGTAAATAAGCCGACCTGATCCAGAGATGTCAAGAGGCCATAAACAAAATTCAAGTTCGAATTCAAGAAAACGGTAGATAATATCTGGCGAAATAAATTCCCTAGGACATTGATACATTGATGTAAGAATAAGGTGCTGAGATAACAAAATTCTGAGAGAGACACTCAAAGATCCTACGTCACCGCGGGTACACAGTAGTCTGCGTTGAGGGCAGTTCAAGTGTGCCTTTAAGTGCTATTTCGAGTTTCAAAATATACTTCATAGAGATATGTAGATGTGATCAAATTATTTTTTCACTTTTCCATGTATCATATCTCTTAATATCTAAAAGATTTCCACCTTGATAACAGTTAGTAATCACTAACTAATCAACTAACCATTTAGAAGTTGTGATTGTCTAGACGTTATGGCATAACTTCAGATTAACATAAATAAGTTGTTACTAGAGTTTTACGTCATGTACCTTTCACTTTTTCTAAAGACTTAGAATTTTTTTCAGCAACTTATCCGTCAATATCCTCAGAGACTTTATGAATTGAGTTTGAAATTTTGATATAAATCCCAATCATAACCTCTCTTTGAGGATGTTGACGAATAAGTCGATGAAACAATTCTAAGTCTTTATAAAAAAAGAAGTAATGGGTACGTGACGTAAAACCCGAATAAACTACTTAATTATGGAAAATCGTCATGAAAGCGTAAAATATCATTTACATTAACTTGGTTATTTTTTGTTAGTTATAAGACAGTGTTTGTACCTGTTTGTTTTCTTGTTTCTTGAAATTTCTTTTCGTTCAGTATTTCATAATTAAAATCTGGCGCTTATGCTCCTGACGATCGAACCTATATTGGTTCCGAAACTGTTGAAACGAAGTGATAATAGTTTTCTATTTCAATTAGAGGTTTTTTCCCTAGCGCCAAGTAAGTACATTAATTTTAAATATATAGTCTCCCGTGTATATTAGAAGATTTTGAGGATATCACAGAGCTCTGCGCTCTAGTAAACTAACATTTTTGGTCACAAATGTAAGTAATGAAACGTTATGTTCTGTTGACATTCTCAGTCGAAGATAGTACATGTAAGAACACTCCAGGGAAAAAAATTGATCTCCCTAATTTTCTTTTGACGATAACTTAGTTACAACAATCTTGACACAAGGTCCACTGTGAATATTGATGCAGTTTACAGGTACATTGTGTAAACGGAAATCAAAATTTATAATGTTTCTTATAATACCTTCACGATTTTTGTTCTTTCGTTAAAGTAATTGTGGTGTTCTTCAATCAGTTTGATTTTATGAAGATATGAAGACAGAAGAACCGCATGTCTCTACTTAGGACAAACATAAAATGACAATACGAATAAATATACAAAGCATTTGGAATATAAGCCTAGAAATGAGTAATTAGGTTGAAAATTGTAACATATATATTAAGGGAACAATAGAAAGATAACATTATTTTTGTTAAACAAGGTAAGTACGATACTAAACGGCCGTGTGTGAAGACTTTTATTAGAATACTTATAACGTGAAACAGAAGAAATGTGAAAGCCTAACTCTGGTGTTGAAAATGATGATCCTAACGGAAATACAATAAACGTAAGAAAGAGACTTTCAAGCAAAAAAAGTAATTACTTGGCAACATTGTACAGCATAATTATGAAATATGATTGGCATGTTAAATTGAAACGTCATCTATTTTCTTTTTGTCAAGGTAATGATATTCTTTTTTCTTGCATTCCTGTAAAGACAGTTCCATAATATGTTATTTAAATTGAACTTGCTATGAAATTTAAAACTAACAGTGGTGCACTGAATTTATATTTAACTAATTAGTATGGCACGAACATTTCTGTGTAATTAACTAATTAGTACGGCACGAACATTTCTGTGCAATAAATATAATAGTCTCAATATAACTTTCAAACACAAAGACAAACAACGTAAAGATAACTTCTTATAATAGGGTTATTTCAAAAACACTTCTTAGTAAATTAAATACCATAAAAGTTATGAATTGATAAAGTTAAAGTTAGCAATAAATTTAAATTAACTCACTTTGATTGTGCTTTGTAATATTCCACAACTCTAAGAATACTTTAGCCAGTGCTTCCTGGTCGTCCTTTTCTGATTGAAAGAAGAAGAAAACATTTTAGTTATAAGGGAGATATCAATAACTTTATAGAGAGATACAATATAATTTTAATTCTAAGCGATATGTAAATTGCACTGGACAAAAAGTGTTTATATAAGTAAAATCTACACAGACAGAGTGTACAGTATAAACAAATGACTCTTGAAATTTATGTTATTCAAGCAGAAGTGCTCTCTGTTACATCTTTTAGTGATTCGAACAACATCAAGGCGATAATCGAATTTCCAATTAGGAAAGCATGAACGTTAATGGAAGCCTTCAAAAAACTCAACGATCATCTCTTTTGTTTGTTGTACGCCAATTCAATATTTGGTTTAAACAATGTGACAAGAAGCTAGTTTGATAACGATGAACTATTTTGGAACATGCTATACCATGTATAAAAGTGTTATTGAATTCAACAGAACGATTCAAAAGATATTTAGATAGGTATTTTCATAAACGTTCACAGAATATAAAATAGCTCAGTTAGGTATTAAAGTTATGTAATTATGGAGATATTTAGTTATTTGTTTATTTTTAAAGAGATTACATTAACGCATGAAAACTGAGTCTTTCACTATCCCAGCCTAATAAAGCAATGGAAATGCAAGTGTTGATATGATATTTAAGTTCTTCTGAGGATTATGTAGGTGCCCCAATTTCTACACATCATACTCTGGTTCATGTTCTACACAAAAGAAATTTCTTATCAGGAAACTAATTGAAATCTTTAATGTAAATATGTATTTATTTAGAATTGAAAGAATTTATGGAGACGGAGCTTTATTAGCCCTTGATAAATATTGCTATAGCCTGTCACATGCCTACCTAATTACTTTAAGAAACTACAATAAAAAAGGTTTCCTTGTAACGCTCTGCTTTAAGCAATATCCGTGTCATATAGAAAATTAGTATTCTGAATACGTGTTATAGTCTTGTATAGTGAAATCCTTGAAACGTCTGCAGAACATTAGCAACAGAAAATAGTAGTTATAATGTTGTTTGTTATATATATAAAAAAACATTATGAAATTTGTTGTCAGAATTATTATTTGGTAATGTTCAGAATTTTTTCATCTGTTGTACAATTTTTCTCAGTCCATAATCATATTATTACATATTCCACGAATATAAATTTGTTATATGATTGTATATTTAACGCTACAATAAAAATAGTTATGTAATTACATTACAATAGCTAACCAAGTTTGTTTGTTATGCAGGCATGAAGAATTCTGAAAACTTGGGAACAGCGCATAAATAATTAAAAAGGAAATAGTTAGAACATACACCATTCTTTATAAGTTATTGAAATTCAAGTCATTGTTATAATTTCATACATATATTTCACCTGGAATATACACAATATTTAACGCTTTGAGATGACAGAGTACCATCACAATCCTTTTCTCAATACATTCAGACATTTAGCTTGATGTCACATGAAAATACCGTTTATAAAAATGTGATGAGTGAATAAAAAATAATACAATTAATTGCCTTTGATTTTCATCAACTCATTAAAATAAATTCTAATACCTTTATATATTGGAAGTTAGTAATAGAAAGTGTGACATTTGAGAATAAAAGCCAGACGCAACATACAAGTGATTAGTCCTTCGCAGATGATTTTGAAAGGAGAAAACAACTAAGTAATATTGAACGGTTTTAATACAGGCTCCAACTTGCAAATTCTTTAAATCTCCATAACGAAATTCCAGCTGTTGATATAGAGTACTTTTTACGTGTGGAAAGTATCGGCCGAGTTGATAAGCTTATGGTGTTACGAGAATGTACACAATAAAAAAATAAGTAATTGTTTACAAAACATAAATTCAATAATATATTAAACGAATCTATCTACAATCATTTCATGATTCTAAAGTCAATTTACAATACGCTAGTGACGTGGCCAAAGAATGTTATACTTACCAGATAGCGGTATCTGATTCACTGATTCGACAACACCTGAAATTGATTCCCGTACTTCTGCGCGATCTATAGAAGAAATAGAAATACATTCTTTTTCAATTAGATATGAAAATATAATGTATATTTTGTGCGTAAGGTATACAGTCCGAAACTAATATTCCCAAATTTGTCCATTAATGGATACATTGTAACCTAGGGGTTAACCACAAGGACAGGAGGAGGCATTTACATATTATATTTCAAATTTGATATATTGGTGATGTAAAGGAAGGTTCAAAAAGCTCTTTTGTAAACGTTTGTGTTCTACATACAGAAATATTTTGAAAAAGTTCTTCCACATCTTTATTGGAGGCAAAATACTACTCTATCCACAGCTGGGGAGAAATAATCTAATTGTTGGTATCATAGGCAGAGTGGTTGAAGCATTACAAACTGAAATGACCAAGATAATCCACTTGTGCTCCAACCATGTTGCCTGTTGTATTATCCCTAGGGAGAAAGACCCTAACCAGACGTGGTTCAAACTCTACCGTCCGTGAGCTGAACACTTCGTCTCAGTAGCAAGAGCATCCAGAGTTCTTATAAGCGGAACGTAAGAAAAAGAAACTCTTTTGGAAACGAAAAAAACAGTCCCTCATATCTAGCCTGGACTAAACTACCTTAAAGTTGTTTCTTACGAGGGTGGGTAAGTGTGGGGAATCTCAATGTTCCTATTCCATTTTGGCTTGAGATAGAACTGTGGATCTAAGTTTCTTTCCCCGTCACAATTCCTAAGATAAAATTCTTACATCCTTGCTTGTAACACGGTAAGGCAAGAAGTTTATGTTCACAATGTATTTCCCGAGGTGTCGTTTAACGGTTGGATTGCTGAGACAGCTGCCATTTTAATATTTTAGGAATCATATGATAAGCTTATTATTAAAACATATCGTGATGTTATTCACAACCCATTGATTCTTGATCCTAACTATGTAACGGCCTATCCGTACTGCTGCACGTCTTCCATGCTTCCTCATGGAAATGTTAGCATTTCTAGAAAAACCTACGTTTCAAAATTATCTCCTAGGGATGCTCTTTTACTAACCGCTTATGGATTTTAGTTTGACGCCTGTCACTGCTTCATTGTAGTGAACAACTGCCCTCACTTAATCATTTATCTAGGTCTTCAACAGACTTATATTTGTCATGTATCTAAGAGACTTTTCACATGTTGAACTTATCTCTTCACAAACTCATCGCTTCCGATTAGAATAGTGCAGATACCATAGTGCATTCTCAGGGACATATGCACTCATAGTTAAGAAAGGACCAGCATATATCCACATATCATATTGATTTTTTATGGACTCAAAGCATTTACAGCTTACTTCCACTGCATGTTTCTTTTTACTACATAAATGAAAATATAGCATGCCAAATATCTATGCTTGAAACATCGTTTTGGATTGTAAGTGTAATAGGGATGATAGACGATGGAACAGCCAAGGCGTTAGTGACAGAAACACGAAGTCACGTACATTGCTTGACAGAACACTCGTACAGTGTTGTGAGTTTGCACCGAGAAAAACGTGAAAACAATAGACATGCAGACGAGGTGCAGGCTTTATCGAAGGCGGAAGTACCATTCTGTAAGGAACGAGTCCGTTCTGTAAAAATGCCAAATTTTGCTAATAGTCGTAAGGAGTGCAAAAAGTTTTATATATAAGAACATTATGGTAGTTTAACCATAGTAAAGTATCCAGACGAAAATACTTCGATGCCAAGGTAATGTAGATTGTTATTATAGTTTTGAGAGCACAAGAAGCTTAATAGAACGTCGTATTAGTAGGGGCAAAAAAAGCTCCTCAGTACATAGACAATTGCTTATAAAAAATCGTTAAGTGTTGGTTTTGTCAGTTATATACTTTATCAAAATAATAAGTAAAAACGTTACTAAGTACAAAAGTGTATCATACATTGCAAAATACAATATTTCTCGCCATGTATTTCTCATTGTTTTAGTTTAAGTGGAGTCTAACAAATCAAGTGAACAAACACATTGTATTTTTCTTTATGAACACAACATCGTGAAATATCAAAGAATCGTTTACTACAGACATTCATACTTACTCATTGCGCTTCTATTGAAAGGTATTTGTTTCCAGCGTAGCTAAGCATTAGGTAGGATCAGGATATTCGTCTTCGGAATATACGAACAGCCCTATTGACCTAGTCATTAGCATCTCTGACTACGGATTGAGGGGTTCCGGGTTCGATTTCCGGCACTGCCAAGGACTTTTTCCAAGGCGTGTGATCTAGAACGGTGCACACCCAGCATCGTGATGCAGTTAGGGAGCTTATATGAATAAAAGATAGTGGCGATCACAGTGAGAACTTAGGGTCTCCTCTTTTAACAACACTTCTGGTCAGCGTGGGAGCAGTAGACCAATCTCCTCCCTCCGGGGAGAGGCCTCATCCAGTAGTTGATTGAATATGGTTGTCATTTATATATATATATATATATATATATATATATATATATATATATATTCTGTTATAGAAAGTTAATTTGTTATGTAACTTGAAAACTTGAATAGGATGCACGAATCCAATTTCCTGTCTTTATTGCATGTATTGTAAATTATGTATTTTGTTCAATAAACCGATACTAAATAATGCATGCTAAAGCTATATTTAAATGAGAGCGTTTTCATGCAGCAACACCACTGAGTGAATTTCGGAACAGAACGTACATATACAATGATTCTACATTTGAGAAGTATACCACCTACTAGAGACGTCTTCCCATTCTTCTTCCATATTTATTCCATTTTGTTCACGAGGATATTTACAATTGTAACACGCCATCTCCTAAGCCATGTTATTTGTTATACTCATATAATTCTTATTATTAGGGTAATTAACTGTTTATGTATACTAACTTCTTTTGAGAACCTCTTTAATTTAGGATATTTAGCATACTTGTGTATCTGAATATTTAATGGTGATTCTTTCTATGTATTTTCTAACATAGTCCAATCTCTCATTTTTTAAACAATGTTAAATAAGTTCGTAGCTAAATCAGGCTTTGTTTCGGGTAGTTGTCATCAACAGAAAAAGCTATTCTCTTCTCTTTTTCGAGTTTTACATATATTGTTGCCGAGTGTTTAGGCGAGGGTGTTCTTCTTTCGTGCTAAGCAATTCTCATTGGTGCGCGGTAACCACAAGGAATTTCTCGGAGAGCGTTTCGGAGCCTCAAGTTTGCTCTACATATACGAACTCTGAGAAGAACCAGGATCAGTCAACATCAGTCCTCGACGAGCGTTGCATCTACATCATCATCTTTCCGATCTCCGGTTAACCACCGAGATGTAGTTCTAGACACAGAGAGGGGAATCTTCCAACCCCTCTAGGGGGGCTAAGTTCCTCTAAATAAGACAGAAAGACTGGCTGAATCCCTTTCGTTTTCGTTATCTTCTCCGTAAAGTTGTTTCAGAAATACCGTAATATTTAATGCGGCGTTTCGTAATGTATTTCGTATGGGAAAAAGTTTTGATTATGTTGCCAGCCGAAATTCAAGTTTATTTTGTTTTCGTATAGCGCCGACATAAGCAGTCTTCCATATGTTTTATGCCGTCGGTCCATAAGACAATCGCCTTTTGAAACAACGATAGAGGTTGAATTAAGATATGTTAGAGTTACTTTGTGTTGTACTTGAGGTAAGAAACCTGTATATGCAATTTTCTTCCTCTCCTACTTTCTTAACTAGCACAGTGCAAATTTGTTCTTTCTTCAATGTTGATATTAGATTCAATTAAGGGTACATGAATGTACTCAGTTCTTAGCGTAAGTGCGAGGGTACCCCATGAGAGGGGAAGTACGTGGCAAGCGTCACTGAAATCCCGATTTGAAAGTAGGTCATCATTCTTACTCTTATGGAAATGCAGCCGACACATAACCTTTTTGCTCATTTTATTACTAAACCTAAAGAACTGTACAGGCTAGGATGCAACAAGAGAGTGCTTTTAATTCCTAATCGAAGTTTAACAAGTTTCATTAAGTGTTCTATCTTATTTGTTTGGGTAGATGAAACGTAGCAATAAATTGAAATGCCGCATGAGAGCGGCATGGTTCCTACTGAGCCACCTTGAGTAGTTTTTTAGTATCAAAGCCATGTTTTCATGGAGGAGTGGCTGAGGCCTTTCGTCCCGTTGACATGAAAGTCAAACTAACCAATAGATGTATAATGTCGCAACTTGACATGAAAGGAAGTCTGCGAATTTGTTTTAGGAACTTTTCTGAGACCACAGATTCCTCTTTTGAAATCCTAAATAAAAAGCTAAAATCTGAGAAAGCAAACTAAATAAACCATATTCTTAAACGTGGTTCCAGAAACACGTTTATTTAGCTGTTTTATAACTAAATGATGGATTGACATTTCTATACTTATCTTCTAAAGCCTAACATCTGTATGCGTGTCCCAGAACACTTTCTATCTTTTTACTCCACCCCTTTCCTTTTTAGGATGCTTTCTGGAAGGTAGGCGTGTGGTCGTTTTGTTTTTATCCTTTAAAAACTATGTTAAATAAGGATAAATATTGATTAAAGAAGTTTGTTCTATAAAGACGTAATAGACAAAGACTGTAAATGCGTAATGTGTAACTCAATGAGAAATGCTAAAAGTAAACAAAGATGCGCTTCGAATTTAAAAACTACGACAATCTGAGAAAATCTTGAAGCGAGAGAGATTGTAACAATGTGTCATTTTATGTATCTTGTAAATAGTTACATTGTTAATTTTTTTCTCAAAATATATCGTAGGGCCACATCAAAATCATTTATCGTTTTAACCCAGTTATATCGTTGTGGTTTGTGGTCAGAACACCGGAGGTTATGTTTATTATGTTCTCCTCATTCTGACAATAGTTATGTTGCTGACTATAATCGAGTCTTTTGTGGTTATACAGAAAGCAACAGCTATGCTTCCCCGCTCAGTAATCATGTAAGATTGTTTGCATACGGTGTAAGGTGATAAGCGAGGTTAAGAAGCCTGGTAACTTGAATACATTTTATATTATTGGCTCGTGTTATAATGGAAAATCCACGAACACAGAAGTTATTCTGTATCTCAACGTATTTGCTAATTCACCTGAAGCGCTAATTTATACATTTTAAGTCTGGGTCTAATTTCCGTTGTATGAAACAGAAGTTTTCTTTGGGAACTCCTGTGTACTGTCTCCACGATGTGAATCTCTTGCAATTGTTTGGTTCTAAGAGCTTTGCTCTGCGTTTCGCTGTGTTAGTGCCACCCATATTCCTGACAGTAGGTTATTATATTCTATCTGGCCTTTATATTCTATCCCCTGCGTATTGTGGAATGTCACCAGTATCCTTTGCAAATCTTCTCGCTGATCTATCCTGGAAGATTTTTGTTTAATATTAATTTTTGACATAAATATTTTTGGCACGTTCACCAGTGTGAAACACAGTGTAAAACAATCTAGAGAGAGAACTAGGGATAGTGGTCCAGAAAACGGAGTGTCATTCTGCAGAGATAGTACCTTCACCGAAGGCGTGTGTTGTTGGTTTGCATTATTCAGTTATTAAATGTGAGTGAGTAGAGACTCAAAGATTAGAATAGTGTCAGAGACCACAACTTACGTAGTTTTGATTGTCAAGTTAAAACTTTGGTAAAATTTATTTTTGTATGGGCCAGTATAGTAACTTTGGACTTCGACCCCTTCACGATTCGCCTTTAGCTGTTAAAATTCTCACCCATGCAACTTCCGGAACTAGAACCCTGCACCTACGAACCGATGGCCTACCGCCGCAGACCGCTCGGGCACCCAGTTACCATATTCATAC
Source organism: Lepisma saccharinum (assembly GCA_022664845.1). Taxonomy (NCBI): domain Eukaryota; kingdom Metazoa; phylum Arthropoda; class Insecta; order Zygentoma; family Lepismatidae; genus Lepisma; species Lepisma saccharinum. The sequence continues at coordinate 22,716 of JAGDQP010000035.1, forward strand.
CAAGGAATCTCTATCCTTACGGAGTCAGGATTCGAACCGAGAACCCCGATAATAAAAATCCACCACATAACTAGTAAACCATTTCAACTGGTATCAGACACTGCAAAATGATTCTATATGCCTTATCACTACCATCATCCAGTGGAAACTTATAGTTCACATAAATAACATAACACTAATATTTGTTGAATTTATATTCGTGTATGCATACGAAAACCAAAAGTATAATTTTTGAGGATACAACTCACCTTCTGAAGTTGAATTTGACCAGAGTTTCAGCAACGATTCTACCAAAGTTTGGATACGTTTATTGCTGCCTGAAATATAAAAGTCTCTTTACATGATTTTCTTTATGTTGTAAAGTAATATAATTTCTTTATTTTTTTTTACAGTAAGAGGTATATAAATAAACATTTTTACAGTTAACTGTGCGACTTTATGTAAAATAGAACAAAAATGAGAATTTCCTTCGGAGTGGATTGAACGGAGTGCTTGAAACCAACTTTACTAAAAACTGAAGGTCCCGTGGTAAAAATCTTACCAGCTCATCTGAGACTTTAATAACAATTCAATTTAAATATATGCCTTAAAGAAGATTTCAGTATAAACTCCACAAAAAAAAAAAAAAAAAAATTAAAAAAATCTGAAATTGATTATAAGGTAATGCACACAAAGAAACAGATGTCGTAGTACAATCTTTACATGATAATAGGTTAAATCTGAATAGAGAGGAAAGGAATTGTTCTTACGTTATACTTTAAACAGTTCACGTGCACAATTTCACACTTAACAGAAAGATAATGCACCAGATATTTCAGCGCTTAAACCATAATTAGTAGATGGAAGAAAAATAGTTCACTGAACACACGAGTGGACAATAGGAAGAGATAGGAAAGCAAAATAGGGGACGTTTACATCAAAAACAGTTAACGTCATTCTGACTTCTTTTCCTGTACTCAGTCCCACTTCTTCTGACTGCATTCTCTATACTGAATCCCACTTTCTTCACTGCGTTTTCTATACGGTCTCTCAGTTTTTATGAACATTATTATTATTTATTGTATCCAGCTCAATTTCCAAAAAATAGTACCCTTACCAAAACCCACCTCCCATCAGAACTTGAGCACGCGCAGAATGTCATCAACTGTTTTTGATGCAGACGTCCGCCATATTGTCTTCCTATTTATTGTCCATTCGTATGTACAGTAAACTCCTTTTCTTCTGCCTACTGATGATGGTTTAAAAGCCTAAATATTTAGTGAATTATCTTTATGTTAAGTGTGAAATTATGAACTTAAAATCCTTTAGGATATAACATAAGAAAAATTCCTTTTCTTTCTGTTCAAATTTAACCTATTATATTGCATAACCGACCTATTCCTAAATGTACATTAGAAACTTTACAAGATGTAATACTAAGTTAAGTTAAATTTTTCAGGTGGGTTCACCATTATAAACATTTACACTGATAATGCTATTTCACATAAATGGATATAGGAAGGAGAACGAAACTAAAGCACCTATATGAAAGGTGTCATGTGGCATTTGAGAGTCCAACTGCGAAACGTCCTATGTCCATTCTGGCTCTTTTCCAGAAAATATGGAGAAATGTAAAACATTTTTCAGGTTCCTTACCTGGCCTGGAAATGAGTAATTTCTTTAAGATTGAAATGACGAATAATTGAAATTTTCACTATAATAGTGATTCTTTAGTTATGAAGAATTCAGGGATACCAATTTCTCATTTTTCTTTCAATTAATGGACATACTGCACTTTGCAGTTGGCTTTCCACTCTGCCAGCATATATTTCGACAGCTAAGTATTGTATTGTCGTATATCCATAGGAATTCGTATGGATATACGAGAATGCAATCCTCGAATGTCGATTTTATGTTACTGTAGATATGACATAATCGTCTGACTTGACTAGTTACGCTTGCAGAGAGGTGTGAGTCAAAGGGAGTGAGAATTATATGACCCCCCCCCCCACACACACACACAAGACGAACGATAAATTTCATTGTTGTCGAATGAGTAAGATTCTGACAAGAACTACGATCTGTCAATTATATTTAAAAAGTTGACTAGTTCACTTACATTAAAAGGATGAGTAACGAAAAAACTATTAAAAAATGATTTAAAAAACACGCCTTTTTGAGATGGACTAAAATGTAAAAATTAATAAATTGAATTAATCTTATAAATCGGAAAATAAAAGCGTGGGTGCTCTTAGATATTATTATTTTATGATAAGGTAAGCAGGAGCACCCACGTTTTTATTTTCCGATTCATAAGATTAATTCAATTTACTATATTTTACATTTTAGTCCATCTCAAAAAAGTGTGTTTTTGAAAAAAAAACAACCTTTTTAATTAATTTCTATGTATAATAAATGAATATTAAACTCCCTGCAAGATAGGCAACCCAAACTGCACACAATAGATGCAGCGTTGCGTGCATTTAAGGATAATTTCCAATTATTTCTATTAATTAATTAATTACAGTTAACTGGATTATTTTGTCCTATATCTAATGACTGAATATTGTACTGTCATTGGAAGCAAGCAAGTTTACAAAATTTCCAAGAAATCGGATGATGAGAAGTGAGTTAAAAAATCAATTACAAGATTTGTACCAGAGATGATTACTGAGCAAGCTAATATAAAACGTGTAATATTACATTATCTTATTTACAGTTTAGTTAACACATTTAATTATTTACTTTCTATTTACGAATTAAGAACTGATACTCCTGTTGCCTATTATTTATGATTCTATCAATCCTGGGCGATTATATCTCTCGACTAATATAACTTTCTGGAAAAAGATGAGGAAGAAAGCGACCATGACAACTTTTAAAGAGACGAAATTCATGTTAGCAGCACTGAACTAAAATTCGGCAAATATTATTGGACAATATAACTTTTACGATGGTTATAAACTTCCAAAAGTACAGCATAATTAACACAATCAATAAATCATCCATGTACCACATATATCTTTGCCTCGTTTTTATTTGATGCTACAATTTTGAATTTCGAATATATTTATGGGTTTTAGATATCTTAGCTCAGGGCGGGATCGGGTAGATAAGAGGATGTTGGAAAGTAGTTGTCTAGGGTGCTGTTCCAGCATTTGCCTGGTATGACTGAAGATAATTCCTAGGAAATTCTCAGTCAGGATCGACAGCGACTGAAATCGTTCCCACGACCTTAAGATTACTAAGCCAACGCTCTGCCAACTCAACGACTGTTGCTCGGTGTTACTACTACTTATTTATTGATTGCCAGATTTTGTCAAAAAAAAAAAAAAATCCTCGTGTTAAACAGAAATAAATGCTAAATTTTGGCTAATCAATTCATTATAGTCACTTCCATGTTCAAACGTAATATTAATATTTCGTTCATCATTATAAACGTCAGTACTGACAATTTCATTTTGTGGTCATTATTGCATTTTTACTAGATCCTTCATGATCAGTAATACTGTCATGGTTTGAATGTACTAACACCATTATTGAAAGTGTAAAGCACCCATTATATTGAACATTTACTGTTCATCCCACACGGCTTGTTTGACAGGAATTTCGGCCAGATAGATGCATTGAACTATGAGGGTGGATTCTTGAAATATGCTAATGGAAATTGGGACTGGGGTACTTGGAATGGTCAAGTTAAAACAAAATTTTGTCTGGCTGTCTCCATCATAAAAAGCTACAAAACAAACCAAGAAATATAAAAGTAATTTATTTGATTGAAGAAAAATACTTTCAGAAATACGTTCGGGTTGTAATTGTATTCTTGGCTTTTGTATAAATTTTACTCAAGCAGAGAAGGATTAGGAAAGAAGTTGTGGGTAGGAAACCTGCTTTAGCCTACATTAAAAGTACGTTTTGGTACTAGCCTGGTGTGACTGAGAAAACAACTCAATCATGGTGACTGGTTATTGGACTCGAACTCACGAAGTCTGAACATAAAAGCAAAGTTGTATCTACTAAGCTACAAATAGTCGGTTATAAAAGTTTGATTTGCTGAATTATTAGGAAATAAAGGTTAGGTTCGTAAAATATTTAGTATTAATAGTCAAATGGGCTGCATGGGGTATCGCAGCCGAAGACCAACACGTGTGCCACTACTAATCGCTGTCCATCACCGGCGGTGGCGACTCACATGACTACATAAGCTCAGAGAAACATGTGGATTGAGACTTAGAGGATTGGCAACGTATAGTGTGGTCAGATGAGTCACGTTTCGTATGGGTACGCGCGGATGGTATTGTCTGGGTGTAGCGCAGACTCTATGATGCCATGGAACAAGTTGTCAACAAGCATTGTGCAAGCTGGTAGTGGCTTCGTGATGGTGTGGGGCGTGTTTACCTGGCGTGGTTTTGGTCCTCTGGTCCGCTTGAACAGAATATTGACCGATTAGCGCTATGTTCAGCTGCTTGGTGTCCAGCCCTTTATGGACTTCGTGTACCCTGTCAATAATGATATTTTCCAGGATGACAATGCGCCGTGTCACCTGGACGCAATGGTGCGCGACTGGTTTGAAGAACATTATGCCAAATCCCAACGCATGATTAGGACACCCTAGATTTCCGGACATGAACCCTAGTGAGCACATGTGGGATATCATTGAAAGGGCTATTCGTGCCCAGTATCTTCCACCTGCAACAACCACCGAATTGGGAATGGCAATGGAGACTGCATGACTTCACATTCCTTCAGCGGACTACCAGTGATTGTCGCGTCCCTGTTACGTCTCTTTGGATCCCTTCGCCGTACTCTAGGAAGTCTCACACGTAATTTGGTAGGTTTCCCATGACGTTTGGCACTTCAGTGTATATTATTATAGGCACATGACAGCTTCGGTTGCTTTGAAATATCTGAAACATTTATTTTAAAGTAATAAATGTAGTTTGATCGATCTTCACGATTATTTATTGACTAAGTTACTTAAGTCTGTATATTTCTAAATAATTCATTACAAGTTATCTTTTAGATAGTATCTTGAATCTTACCTCTTTCTGGGTAATTGGCTATCCAAGTTTCAACTATTCTCCTCATAAATTCCTTACGAGCTTCTCGGCGATCTAGAAAATAAGAAACATAATTTAACGCGAATTAAAGTAAGATAAGGAAATTTATTTTTCAAATTCTTTACCCTTCTTAAGGACAGTTCTGGAAATGGAAAGATTTTACTCAGAGAACGCAGAAAAGTTTGCGTGCCGAAACTGCCGATGTAAAAAGAAACCCTCCAATTTTCGAAGAGATATGTTTGTTCTATATAAACAGTACAATATATAATAACTTCATTTTTGCAGTGTTTTTATTACTTGAAACTTATTAATAAAAATTTAAATATCGTTGTCATTTTTTTTATTTGTTCTGTATTCGTTCCAAGAAACACAAAGGGAAGACTTCTTACCATTTTCTCGCACAAGTCTATGTTTGTGGGAATCAGTTAACAGAGTGCTTCGAGGGGACGATTCAGAGCTGCTAGATTCTTTGTATCTCTTTACCAATTAGTCAGTGGGATAGACAACTCCCACCAATGAAGGCTAATCACTCTTGAAGTGTCACTCACTTGTCTGCTCCACGTGTAGAAACAAGCTTGCAATATTTTTCTTTTCATTTTTCTTTAAGCTTTGAAAGAATTTCAACAAGTGGCGAATTGGTGACACAGGTTCTTTTAACCGCCCCTAGAAGCACGAACAACGGTTGCTTGCTGCATTCACTCTCGATGTTTGCGATCCCCCACGTATCCCCTAGGTACACATTTTAGTTTCCCGGAGGAAAGGCCATCCCATGCCTTACCCCCATTTCCAGCATTGCTTAAATATAGATTTCTCTTGTACCTTCAAACAAATCTAACGAGGAAATATGATACGTTCTACAATAAAAGACTCCATAACATGAAAATGTATATTAGTAGTTAGTGAAGTAAAATGTTATCAGGAAATGTAATTTTGTTTTGAATGATTTCTGTGGAAATGGAAGTGCATAATTATCACTGACCTTGCTCTGGCCGAAAATGTACAGCATTTGCTTTTCATGGTCAAGAGTTCAAGGGGTCCATTGAATGGGATGGTTTAGAGCCCTCTTTACCAAAACTGGAGGTTCCCTGCTTAGAGACTCACCAGTTCATTTAGGAAGTTAATAATTCAACGAACAAAAACGAATTTTTAGAATCCATGACTTTTGTTTTGTTTACTTGAATAAACATTTAAGTGTTTACTTTATGAAACGAATATAACAATTCAAACAAAGTATTAAAACTAAAAAAATAGTGAAATCACAAAACATTTGAATTCAGTCCCAAGTTTCGTATAACTAGCACCTAATATCTAAGAGTGTTTAGAAAGTATATATCATTTTCACACTTACTTTCAATGCGTTTCGTTGCAAACCATAGTTCCACTAGGTTGTTCAAAATGGATCTTTTCTTAGTTTCAATATCATCTTTTTCTTTAAAAAAGAAACCAAATATTATTGTAAGAATGCATTTAATAATTTTATGATTTTAATTCAATATTATTTTATCTTATTCAAAACTCAGGTTCTTATACAATATTGCAAATGTAAAATTTATTTGACTAAATATCATGTAAAATTCTCTCAGAACAATTGAAGATCTGAATTGCAAAACATCTCAAGTCCACCGGAATATTTTTTTTTCAGGAGAAACAAGTCAAAGGACTTGGAATGCTAATCTATTCAGCTGAAATTATTTTGTATTAGAATTTTTTTTAGTTGGAGTTAGGGTGTAATATTATGCAAGTGGACTTATTATCCAGAACATAGATGCTGAATGAACAGAAAAATAAAAATACGAAGAAAGTGGACTTAGGATGTTTTGCAATTCAGGTCAAAAATTATATATATTATATCTTGTATATTAAGGAAGTATCTCGGAGTAACTGGAAGATCGATTGCAGTAAGCTAGTCCCGAGCTCCAAAGACTTAAAACAAAACACCTACCTGTATATTAGAGCTAATAATTATGTGCCCTGCATTTTATACCACCACTGAGTTTGGGCTGCAGTTGAAAATTAAATTCCGTAACACTCTTATTTCATTTCAAAGAACATTTACTTCGTGTCGCTATTTACATTTACTGATTGACTACTTAATACCACACTGAAAGAGGAGCTATTTGGTAGAAGAAAATTGATTTGTCCTAAATACTTGTTTTTATCCTTGTTGAGTAGTATCTTCGCAAATTCATCGAACAAAGACGTTTGATATTTCTGACCGATATTTACGTAATAGCCCATGACGCTTCGGTGAGCCTAAATAGTAGCTTCAATTCCATGATAGTAATGATTTCTTTCGGTTCTTAAAGAATTTCACTACACATCAGAGCATTAGGGAACACATTGTATGGTGTACTGATAACTAAACATATATACCTTATGAATTGTCCTCTCATCTAGTAATATCTCTGACTCAGAAATTATTCAGTTTTAGTCTAATTGACTTTGCTGACTATACAGAAAATAAATATGGCTGTGACTTGCTACTGACCTTCATGTAGTGAAATAGATCAATGCATTTTTTTATGTGTTTCTATGAAATTTTATATTATATAAAATAAACTTCTGTGCAATTTTTTTTAATTTTCCAATAAATAATAACAAAATTGATATTTCCGCTAATCTGATAAATACAAATTTTTATAATTTAGCATTTTTCCCTAAATAACTTGTTTAAAGTTTCAAATGTTTATGTTGGTAAAACATTTTAAGGTTTAATATAATTCGCCCTATAGGAACTACGAGAAGGCACAAATATGAATGCATAATTTAAGAGAAAGATAAATAGTGTATCACAAGTTAATGGAAATTAATCAGCATAGTAAATTTTACATTAATAAATATTTTATCTTGCTATCTTTCACTAAATTTTGAGAGAAACATTTAGTTTAGAATTAAAAGTTATAATCTTGAACAAATTATATTCCTTCTGTGATTTTCCTCAAATGTTATTAACTTTCAAATACTATTGCTGTAAAACACACCAGCAGAAGAAAAACTTTACAGATAAATCAACAATATTTAGAATGGAGAATAAAGAGTATTGAGTTTGTACTGAACAAATAAAACATACAGAATATCTTACAAGTTCAAAACTTCCTTTACAGTAATTTAGATGGTATATTTATGGCTAGGCTCAACTCAAGAGGGTTGAAAGGATTAATTATGGTAGAGAAACTATCAGTTGATAATGAAAATCAGAAGAAAATAAAGTCTGAAATATTTAACGAAGGATACTCATAGCCTATATTATAGTCGCTATTACTAATCGTAAACAGTTCCTCTTTATTTAGACGCATCCATAGGCAATATTAAAGCTAATGTTATGGAATTATATTAGGTTTTAACACATATGTTTTGAATCGAGAATATTGCCGTATCTGTTACAGTATCAATAATTAAATTACATAGGAGTACGTGCGTGATATTCCACGTTATTGTTTACATGCTGAGATAATACTATCTGAACCTTTAAAACTATTATTTAAGCAATATTCTGTATTAAAAAACAACAACATAATATAATTTAGAACTGCAAACTATATACCGTAAAACGGGGCGACTTGAGACAGATGTTATATTTTAGAATTTATAGTTAGCTTCATCGATATCTTATACAGATTTGGCGCGCAATCTTCAGTTGTTGCATTGTGGTATGTACGACAAATATTCTGAGTGAAGATTTTGCAAGTGTCGTGTACCTGTATGTCACTCCTAAAAGTATATCATTGTTGATGTCGAATTGTGTAAGAAAAGTTAATTGTTAAAACTTTCATCTGTGGGTTCTATAATAATTACCCCCGTCGGAAAATAAATTCTAGGTGTGTAAGTTGAACGTATATCATATATAAAGCAAATGAAGAGTTAATGTTTATTTAGTGGTTTTTACGCGATTGCGAGCCTGGTTTGTAGTTTAGAATGTACCTTAGGAAGACATGAAAGGGGCAACTTTTTCCTCACATTGGACTAATTTTACGGCAGATTTCCTAAAATTGGTTAGATTTGGCGAGAGCACAACAAAGCAACATAAAAGACGAATTGATGTTTTAGCTGGGAAAGAGTGTTGGTGAATATTCAGAAATTGCTAATGATCAAGAAGAGAACAATATGTTGGAAGTGAATGTTCTAATTTAAATGAGGCTCTACACCAAAAGGTTTGTTCGGGTGGTCTGCTCGGTGTTACTCTCTGCACTGGATGTGTAAGTTAGTACAGAACTGTGATAATTATTTTACGTCATAGTGTCTATTCGTGCAATACCGAACAGTTCTCGCTTGAACGAGCTGTTGCATATTTCATTCTACTAGCAAGTAACGTCATCTGTAATCCCTTCTCTCACACATACACAGAGAACGGAGCATGACTCTCAACCGTCTGCATCCATTCACCTGCACTCGTTCCCGAGCCGGGGCAGAAAGTGTTTGTCTTGAGTTACACTACTTGCACACGTGTCTGCCATCCGAACAGTTGAATTTTAATCTGCGCCATCCATTCGAACACGAAAGTGAGCACTCGTTCAAGCATGCAACCCACTCGAACAAGCTGCAAGATGACAGCAACAATGGAATTATTGAAGAAGTCACAAATGCAGACACAGTTGTTTCAGTAGAAGATTCCAACTATTGTTTTCAAACTGGAGAATTTGTATTTGTCAGTTTTGAATCAGACAAAGGACGTCGCTTGCTTTTTCTAGCCAGAATATTATAATCGAGGGAGATATTGTGACCTCCAGTTTTGTGAATTGAAGTGCAACGGTGAAAGAAGTTTACATATATCCAACAATACAGAACGTATCATCCTTCCATGTACAAGATATTGTGAGCACGTTGAAGCCACCTGCAGTTTTAAGGCATGCCGGTTTGTTTGATTTGTTCACGTTTACCTAAAATTGGTTTTCTAGTGTGTAAGTTCAATAACTTGAATGTACCGAATGCCATACTGTATGTTTACATTATTGAAGTTTTGTACTTTTAAACCATATTTGTAATATTGGAAAAGTAATTGAATGCCCAATTTCTGTCTCAACTAATCCCAATAGCCACATCGTTTGAGACTAACCAATGAATACCTTTATGTCTCAAGTCACCCAAACTAACGGGGTGACTTGAGACAATGCGTTTCAATTTATAACCAATGTGTTTCTGACGAATAAATGTTGTTAATACCATACATCCAGTCATAAATGAGTATTTGCACAAATCCATATCAAATACCCTTCGAAAACGAAATATAAAGTGTCTAAACCTGAGCAAACATTCAAAATCTGTCTCAAGTCATCCTGTTTGACGGTAATAATTATATAATAACTATAAATGCTTACTTGTGACTGGAACCTTTTTCTGAATTTCAGTAGCCACAGTTACTACACGGCCTGTAAACAAGTCATAAAAAGGATATAAATATTTCCTAAGAGCGATTAATTTTGTTTATGATTTAATGGGTAATGAAAAACCAGTTAAGAAAAAAATATATTAAACATAAATTATGATTTAGTCATTGAAAAACTTCTAATATTATATTTAGAAAGGAATAAATCAGTGAAGATTTTACTCTCATAATAAAAAGATCTCAATTATTAGTTATTGTTCAATGAATACGGAATATTGGAATTAATGTCCTACAAATCCAATCTATGCTTTAAAAAATAGAATTTCAGCTACTTAAAGAACGAATTGAATGTTACAGTGTGCTACTGTAAGATAATGGATAATTTCTTATTTAAGACTCAATCCAAGTGGGGTTTCCCGCCTTTTTCGTTTTACGTCCATTATTCAAATTTCAGTAGAGGAAAACAGAAATTAACTTTTACGGACCAAAGTTCGTTTCGTCCTTCAATAATGAGTACAATTAGTATTTATTAAATGCTAGTAGTAACTGCAGGATTGTGTGCAGACACTTTTGGGACATTCTTCTGTCCCAAAAGTGTCTGCACAAAATCCTGAGTTTACTGTTAATATTTTATTGTACTGATTATTGAAGGACGAAACGAACTTTAGTCCGTGAAAGTTAATTTCTGTTTTCCTCTACTGAAATTTGAATAATTGACGTAAAACGTAAAAGGTGGGAAAACCCACTTGAATTGAGCCTTAGCTAATACAGCCAATAATTTATTCATACATGCAAGTTTATTCATAATTGGCAATTACTATAAAACGGATGGCTATAGAATTTAAATTACTCTTTTCTTTGGTTTATATTTACGACAATTGCAACGAAAATTATTTAAATTTAAATTTCGAAACTGTTATTTTTCTAAATTACATTACTCCTTTATCTTAGTATATCAGAATTTTAATTTATTATTTCCAGCAAGATAAGACATACACCTGAACTCCTATATTCTGCTCGTATTCAGAATTCTAATTTATCGTCATATCTTTACTATTAATATTAGTGTGATATTTTGACAGGTATGCCAATCTAAAAGACGAAGAGTTGCAACAATGTGTATAGAAAATAGTTGTATCGTAAAATGCCTAAAAGGTCATTTGAAGTCAACAATGGTTAAATATGATTCAACAAAATTTGTGCAGACAAATTACTAATTTTAAAACTACAGATTTTTGGTTATATTTTAGAATTATAAGAATTGTATTAGGAAATTTTATTATCAGTATCTTGTGGAGACACATATTGTTCGTACGAAACCACATTCATAAAAATTCCAAAGACAAAATCAGAGCTGAAACTCCATTACAATTTTTCAACTAATAGATTTATGAGCCATGCTTGCAAGAACCTTTCTTCAAACAAAATATAAAGGTTAGTAGTTAGATTTTTTAATGTAATTTTAGCTAAAAAATTGTCAGCATTGATTACCTTATGGTTAACATAATGTGCTTCTGAGAAAGTTGTTCTCAACGAAAGTATAAGAAATGTAATTGCTATCTTTGAACGCAAAACTTAATAAATTATTAGAATTAGTTGTATCAATTATCAAGAAAGCCGCGTGTATTCCAGTTTACCGTTTAATAGGTCCAACTTCATATTGAATCGATAGTAGAGAGTCATTCAAACTTCGAACTCTCTATTTAACGTGTCAACAACGTAAAATCAGTAACAAAAGTTTGTATCTAGTAGCAAAATTTATTTTGCGAATAAAGAATAAGTTTCCTTCACGTCCCTGGAGTGAAAAATGTATTTCTTGAAGACGACTGTAAGATTTAATGTTTTCAATAAAATGTTACTTACTCTCTATGTTGAATTTGATCCATAAATCCTGCATGAACTTGACAAAGATGTTTCTGGCTTCTTCATTCACTAAAATAAAAGTTGAGATATCTTATGCACTGTTATCATAGTAATATCATCTCTTAAAATAATCTCAAAAATATTCTTAATATAATCGAAATGAGTAATTACCTTTTGTAAAAGAACTGATTTTCGACACATGTGCGAGGGTAAATGATTAAATGAATACGATATTTAATCATTCCTGCTGTTATCATTTGCTGTTTGGCCCTAATGCTTTCTTCGTGATCATATTGAAGAAAGGCGCTTTTCATCGACTTGATTGTAAAACCACGTAACTCCGTTTTAGCCATTTTTATTTTGTGTGTGTTAAATAAGCTTTTGCGGACCATCAAATTGTAGTGGAAGGTGTAGCGTAATGTCACCAATCTCAAAATCGACATATTTGGAGTTACGTGGTTTTACAGTTAAATCGACATTTTGTCTTCACTGTATCGAATATTGGATATCCATCGCTCAGTTTGTTTAGTAGTTGCTGTTAACCGGTAAAGATGGTCGCTCCACTCTACTTATGCTTCAAGAAAACAGACTAGGTCTTTGTTTGGTTCCAAGATGCAAAAGGTGCTAAAATCCATTTGTATTCAGTACAATATAAGAACCGGTTTTTAACGAGGCTAAGTGTGTACGAATGGATTACAAAGTTCAAAACGGTTCGGACAAGCGTGAAGGACGAAGAGAACCACCACAGCATGATTGAGTAACTCCGTGCCATGAACTTACCAAACTGACAACGGTGTGTATACGAAGTGGCAAACCATATGAACATTTTTCATGGTGCTGTATATGAAGATTTCCAACAAAAGCTTGGTTTTCATAAAGTTTCTTAAAAAATGGGCCAGAAAACAACTCACCGAAGAGCACAAGGGTAATCGTGTAAGCATCTATCAACGGTAAGTGGCACCGCTTTGCTAATACGCTCAGATCTCCCTATCTCAGATGCATTTGGTCCAATTAAATGTTGAATTAAGAGCTCGTCAAGGTCATCCATTTGCCACGTATCAAAATGTGCAAAAGACAGTGAATTCAAGGCTGATAGACAAACAAGAAACATTTTCTTTGAGCGTGTATGAAAGCTTTCGTAACTCTGGAATACTTGTATAAACAAAGAAGGACACTATAAGGAAAGCAATGACGTAATTGCTCATTGTTCTACTCAATAATAAAAAAATAGTGTGTGGATATTTACTGACTCCATGAATCTAAATATATTTTAATAAAAGCTTTTACTCTTGTAAGAAACTATTTTGGAGCAAGGAGTACTATCATCATTGATCAAGCAGAACTACATTTTCAGTCGATTAAAGGAGCGAAAATGAGGACAGTTTAAAAGATATTTCGACGCTCAATGTACCAGCAGAAAAGGTGTCTTTACATTATCCGACCCATGAAAATACAGAATAACGTATACGGAAGAATTAGGAGTAAGAAACAAATTAATGATGTTCTAAAAAAAAATAGAAGAAAGACATAAAAAATTAGAAAAGAGATTATAAAACTTACTTATACATCCAAGATTTTGGGAAATATTGTAAATAAATATTTATAGTGAGAAAACTAATAGCAAACAAGGTAAACACAAAATTATTATTTCTGAGAAACGATAAATAAACAGTTAGAGTAAAGGGTTTATTAGTATTTTGCATTCTACAGACAATTACACCAATAAATAGTGAAATTATTCAGGAGTTCTTCAAAATTGAGAATAAGGGAAAATAAAAACATCGAAATCCATTCAAGAGGATTCCTTTAATCCATTTATGAATGCACATTGTGTTAGTTGGTTGCATTTGTACGTCGTCCTCCTTTGAGTAAACACTGCGGATATGTCAGGAAAATATACTTCAGAAGACATTGTTTGAGAATTAAAGGTCAATAAATTATCGTAATGTAAAGACAGGCGACCTTGCTTGTTGCTGTCCGTCTTTAAGTAAGTTACCTTCAGAATTGTCTATGAATTGATCGTAAAATAGTTGTTCATCATATAATCCTCTAAAAAAAAGTGAATAATTGATAATGGTTCCTCGTGCATGGATCCACTTTACTAATTGTAACTACCCTGAACCTACTGGCTTGGCACGTGGATCGTACAAATCTTCTATAGTGTATGACGTGACGGAGAAATAATACAATATAATAGAAGATAACAAAACTATAGGGCTACATGATATTAATATAAGGGAAGGCCTTCCCTATTAAGAATTTCCAATCCATACAAGAATGTTTGTCACGTTAATAATATCGTATAAAATATATTGATATTACATATACTATGAACTTGTATTTGCTTACATGGTTCAGGTGATGCCATTTTCCACATCAGATATAGTCTATTGGTAAATATCTTTAGGCCCAGTTCTGTATCTGGAAAGGAAAAGAAATGAAGATTACTACGTAGTTATGAGGTACTGAAAACATGTATTTATGATATTATTTATCCGTTAATAAGACATGATGAAATATTATGTGAGGATTTTTCCTGACTGCGTGATATTAACAGAAATGTATTCAAGTATCAAAGTAATGCAGAAGTAACGAAATTATAATATTTAAATGACAAAGTTTCAGTAATGACAATCTGATTACAATATTTTTGCAATATTTATATTTGATTTATTTTGTACAGCTCTACGTATTTATTATTTGCGATAAAAAAAACATGTTGTACTGCTGTGTAGCACTATCTGATAGTTCCGGACGGAAAATAATTTACAAATTCTTGAACAGACATTTTAAGAAAGAAAGGGAGCTAACGGTTTTATTATGTTCGAAGTACATTGTTTAACTTATGGATTCTCCGATTGATTTTATTAGCGATTAAATTATGGATGTATTACTCATGTTTTGATGGTGATTAGGTTGATCACTGCCATGTGAATATTTATGAAGTATGCTATAGTTAAAAATTAATCTTTTAAGAAGGTATGAGCAATAAATATATGGTTGCGTAAGCCTCTGATGTGCAAATGAGATTATCGGCTTTAGTAAAGAATTTACTACCTGGAATATAGAATAGCATTTTTATGTATAGTTGGTTTATTGATAGTTGTCATCTGATCTGGATAAAAGGACCTACGTGTCTTAGAGTAGTAGTAAGGTTCGAAGTACTAACATTGGGAGTAGATTCGGCTGCATGCTGATGTAAGGCGACTTTAAGTCGTACACCTCAGCACTTCTGTTAATTTTAGGTGAAAATGTACATAAATAGCATAAAGAACTATGAAATTCAATTTGAATTTTAGGTAACTTTGGTTCAGGTCAAGAGGACTATTTTTATACAACTATATGGCACGAGTTTCTAAGGCTTTCAACACTTCTGATGGAATTCTATCACAGTTGGTTGTTTTCCTTTCCTTGAGGTCTTGAATTGACTTTTTCACTTCCCATCTTAGTAATCTTCTGGCAGAATCAGTCTAAGTATGAGATAATTCATCTAGATAATCCGTCCATATTTTCACATAATGTCATCCTTTCGTATATAGTGTCTCTTTATTTTCCTTGGGTCTCCCTTCGTCAGACTTTTATCTGTCTTATATATTTCCTCTGATTTCTCTTGTTTCAATTCTTGTATTTCTTTACATTATCCATGTCCATCCGCCGTACTAACTGGTTGGTTGGTTACTTATTATTTTTAGTGCCACGTTTTAGACTTCACTAATCTATTAGTATGAAAAAGGTACGGTAAAATATTACTAAATCAAAACACTAATGGAATTTCCCATGAAATATCATTTAATTCTTTTGGCCTTAAAAGTTAAGTGAATTCACTGTCCACACTGTTCTGATGCCGTAGACCACTATCACAAAACTTCGCAGAGAAACTCTAAACATGTACGGGTTGGTCATGAAGTAGTATGTGTGTTACCTTGGAGGCAGACTATTTACGAAAGATTATCGCTGTCTGATATTTAACCCCAGGGCATTTTCAATAAGATCTACTACAAACGGTGGAGGGGAGGGGGTATTTTGTGACCACTACACATATATTTAATTATTAACTATAATTTAGAGGGGGAAATGTGTATAGTAATAGCAAAATGGAATGTTATTGTATATTTTTTCAACAATTACTTCAATTAAACGCGATTGTTAAAGAAAATTAATAAAGATAAGACGATTGTAGATGAGATACGAGAAATAAAACAACAGTCACGCTACACTACAAGACCGTTGAGATGTAATTAAAAAGGAAATTATAAATAAGTGCATTGTTGAAGCAGTAATAATGAGGAAACATATAATCAGTGTTTCACGCAACTGTATCACACCTGAAATTAGTTGATAAACCTTAACATTAGACATGTTATTTGGTCACATGAAATAGCTAAGGTCAGGATCAGCATACTTTGTGTGCACATCGACGTAGTTTTGTTTTCTAGGAATGCTATGACTTGAAATGTTTCGGTAAAAAACAATGAATAAGATAGAATTCATAACGAACAATAAATGATGTTTTCAGATTTAAAAAAAAACAATTTAAATTGCGGAGAAGGTTGGCATAAAGTATTCCCCCTCCTTCCGGTTTATATTGGCAAGGTTAAGTTAAACAAAATAAATAAAGCATTCCACCGAATAACGCTGTATAGCATGTGGAATGTTCTGAGTTACCAGTGCAATCATGGTGTATGGAAAATGACTGACATATAATGAAAGGCTCGTGTCGCTATTGGTCAAGAGATCGTACCAGTACACTTGCAAACTGGTCTCTGAGCGGAACAATGCCTTACATACTACAGGCTTTATCAGTTTTTCTTCAATTCACTGAAAAGTGCCATATAACGTTATTCGGTGAAAGGCTTCAAATATCTGCAAAAATTACATTATCAGTAAAAACAAAATTCTTACCACTATTATTAAATTTTTGAAAACGTGGTAATTCCGTGTGAACAGTGAATGAAAAACAGTAAAAATAAATTATAAAAGTTTGGTAAATTATGAAATAAAATGAATGATTAGTTTAGTACCCATCTGAACTTGATTGATTGTGAGCGACAGTACTCGTTTTTATGTAGATCTTGAGAATTATATGAGTCTTATGGCAACGGGGGGGGGGGGGGGGAGCGGAATATGATATGTAAATATCTATCACTATTACTTCCAAACTGAACTGTTGCAATACTTACTGCGAATCATTTTTGTAATGACCATATCTTCTGCAAGCTCATTAGCAATTGGTCGTTGTATTGTAGTATCTGAGAAAAGAAGAAAAAATGAAAATCATATAACATTTGTAACCAATGAAATCTAAATAAATTATTTTTATTTTTTGGACAAATTCGTCCTTCATAAGTACGTAGGATCATAGAAAATTCTTTCTTTTGTTCATTTTTTTTTTTTTTTTGTAAATATTGAATGTTGTAAAATGTACATTCCAAACTACAGAAAATAGTCAATTAGAAAGAAGTTTTGTAGCTTCGAGAAAGTTGCGTAATAGGGCAATGGCTGCCACTAATATATTCTAAAACGATTAAAAATAAATTATTGATATGTTGTCTTTGTGATTTATACATTGCTTCAGTTTATTTTATCATATTTTACAACTTTTCGGAGTTACACAATTTTCCATCGGCCACCTTTCTATGAATCTATAACTTAAAATCGAAGAATGCAGAGTTCGCCGTTTAAAGTTCACAACCACGTAAAAACTACTTGCTACAAAGAGCAATACGTTCATAGAACACTGAAAACA
This sequence comes from Lepisma saccharinum, assembly GCA_022664845.1. Classification (NCBI taxonomy): domain Eukaryota; kingdom Metazoa; phylum Arthropoda; class Insecta; order Zygentoma; family Lepismatidae; genus Lepisma; species Lepisma saccharinum. Next base: position 40,687 of record JAGDQP010000035.1, read on the forward strand.
TAAGCTTTATCTAACATCCGTGTAAGCCTATAATAACTACGGTTATGTGTCCTGTGCATGAAAATCTTGAAGAGGAAATACGAGCGACTAGAAAGATTTTCACGCTCACTGAAGAAATAGAAAATTTGTTCCTGCTTAGCACCAATATTTTTGCAGATTAGAAACAATTTTCCTGTTCATAATCTATGGCTACTTTTCATTTGATATTTTTATCGTGTAATCAAAGACCTTTCTTATGGTTTATATCCGTCTAAAAAAAAACCATTCTTGCGATTTTTTAACTTTTAAGAAAAGCATAAATATTTCCAAAATTACCCTATTTAGGTATCTCCCTGCTAACACCGAGACAGAAGCCGCAACCAAATATAAGTTTATTAGTTGTGCGGAGAGCAACATTATTTTATGTTACTATTATTGTTTTATACTACTGCTTAAAATATTAATAACATCCTTTTCTTGTTGAGAATGATATAGTTCTTTTGTACACAATTTTAGAATCAAAGGTGGCTGCCTAACAAAAGTAACTGGAAAAAATTAGGAAACCAAATCGAATGAAATGTTAAGGGAAGTTTATAAAGAGACAGGGATCTGCTAATGCAAGATCAGATGTCTCAAATTTCTTTTTCTGATACTTTAACAAGTCATATTTCTTTTACCCGAGAGTTTTCGAGTCTCTAAATCATATATCTGAACGCACAAGAATTGTTGTAGAAAAATACACAAAAATAGTTTACGGTATGATCGAAGTGATTTGGGTTTTGGTGGATCACAATCCTGAACCCAAACCTTTATATTAATTAGCAAATATTAATATCTCAAATCTACCTGATTATATTCAAGAATAATTTTATGGAAAGTGACTTGAAGAACGTCTTATATATGATTTTAGCTCAATAAATTAGTGGTTTTCCTAACTAATTGGACCACAAAATTACGAAACGGAACGTGTCTACTATATATTTAAAAGTACTTAGTACTGTTAGTCGTTTTTTTTTTTTTTATCAAAATGAAATTCAGGACCATCCACATTAAAACCCGTTTTTATTTTATTTTTATTCCTCCTCCTTTAGTTAAATCTCACTGTATAAAACAATGCGGTTTAACATTGTATATTCCAGGATAATTTTCTGAAAGATTGAATAGATTAAAACAATGGTATAAACACACATATATATGGGAGCAGACGTACATATCCATCCTTTCCGCCAACCCCGGACTCAGCCTCAACAGCCTGTAACTTCTTGCAACGCAGTGCCGTCTTCTTCTTGCTTTCTCTTCCTTGTTCCGTCTCTAGTTGCACTTTTATTTTATTCTATCTTTCTATATTGTTTCTTTGTTCTCCCCTCCATCTTCATCATTATTGTTATTATTATTATTCCCCCCTACCCTCTAATTCTTCACCCTCTTATTTCTTCAGGAAGCCTCTTACCAACTCCTAGTAACCTTTGCATTTTCTTCTCCACTTGGTGTTTTCTCCGACCCATCTAGTCATTTTTCCGCCTTCATAACCTGGCCACACTGTCACCCAGCATCAGTGGCAATATGGCGTTTCCTTAACACCACTCCCGCACTTGTCCATTTTCCTTCCTACCAGTTGAAAACGCAATTGCGAAACGTACTAATTTTCTATAATGTTTGTGAAGTTCGTGTGCTCCTATCTCAAGATTTCACTATGTAAGTATCCTTTTTTCTACTTTGTTTACCATCTTATATATATATATATAATAAAAGATACCATTACAGTAACGATGTAATAATTACTTATTACATTTAAAGCTTCAGCAGCCTATTGAACATTTACTACATATAGGAATTAACTTACCCATACTTTGTAAAATACCGCCAGTGATATTAGTTGGTATCTTCAGAAGGATACTTAAAATAATTTTTTCCGTGGCAGTTACATCTGTAAATATAGATATCAAAAAAGAATTAATTACTAATATTATGTTAAGTGTACGATTCAAATCATGAATACAGCTTAGTTTTGGGTTATTTCTTATAAAATGATACAAATTAAGATAAATTATTGAGCTGAGCGACCGCCCAGTGGTTGTGGTAGAGAAGGTATATAGATTAAGAAAGTAATGGATAGTGTGTTGCCATGGTAACGGTACCCAAAGAAAAAAATATTTTTACGAATTACACAAGAACGCCTAAATCTATTACATCCAAACTCGGTATCATCTTCCATGTTTTAGCCACACCAGAATTTTCACATTATTACCATTCTCATAGAAACGAGATTCAATTACTAAACCTTACATTCGCGCCTCACGTGGCAACGTTTAGGCTAATTTGCTTCAGACTTCAGATGATTGTATAGAACTTAATCCTTCAGGTTTTAATTACATCAATAATATCAAATTATTTACCATTTCTATGGAAACGAGACTGTATTATTAAATGCACCATTACGTAGGAATCAATTAGCCAATTGCATTCACACTTCATGTAATGATGCATTCATGACCAGAGATAAGGCGTTCAGGGGTCACAGGCATTTAGGGGCAATAACAAAATTACTTGACGTCACTTAGTTATGGCGACCATTTTAAGAAATATTTATATTTAATATATCGCATTCTAATTTGTTGTATGAAGATGGAAGAAACTATACTCAGGATTACAATCAAAAGTAGAAAGCTCAATCAGAATAACAAAAATATGTGACGTCACAAATTACAAGCCGCCATGTTGCGAAATAATTCAATTTAAATATATTGCATTGTAGCAATCGTATCGAGGTAGAATCAACAAAGTGTAGCTCACAATGGCACCAGGAACCTTGTGGATCTATGTTAATATGAAAGAGAGAGTTGAAAAAAAAAACCTCTTGAAACTCTTGAAAGAAAGAGTTGAAAAAAATCAGGAAAACAGGAGTTCCACTTTGAGCACCTTACATGAATCTTTCCCAGAAATTTCAAAGATCTCTCTTATATAAAATTGTCACACATCACCTTGGGTCTGGTGGGAATTTTTGGGTGGGAAACAGTTTGCAAATTATGAGGACCTCAAAGAAGCAGACATGTCCCGGCTCAAGTCATTGGCGGCAGAAGAGTACAAAAGCGGTATTGACAAAGGTGTTCCTCGTTGCAATTGTGCCTCGACCGCTACGGCGACTACATTGAAAAATAGAGTAAGGACCGGTAACATTGTAAATAAAGTACTAAAATATCTTTAGTTGTTTATAAATTATGCCCAATCGCTCTTTACTTTCTGGACGACCCTCGTAATATCATACTATAAGCATGCACATTTCTCTTTTCGCATAAGTTTAAAAAGTTATATTTCTCGTAAGTGCTAGTACTTGTGACCTGATAACTCTGAATTGGGGAAATTATAAAAAAACATGAAACTTACAGAAATTAAAAATGTGTTGAAGACTTGTTTGCAATAAACATTTATAGTTCTATACCTTACTCATTAAATACTTATAAAATTCGAAAAAATATAACAGTTTTGTTAAATGTGGTCCCATCAGGCAAGAAACATTATTACAGTTACCTTGATGTAAACAAAATAAGTTATTTTGAACACTTTCTATTGTAATTGATTTATGAATGGAAAGTCAGAGCAACATTCCAAATATACCCTGGAAGAACAGAAGTACAAGATTGAAACTTCGCATAACATTTCTATGAATAGGAGAAGAAAAAGATTCATGGTGGTGGCTGTTGGACACTTTAAACTTAGCACAACATTTTAAGGGGAAAGTATTTGTGTGATATGTTAATTTGGATTGAAACTGGTTCTGAAACACATTGGTGGAAGTTTAATTTAACATAATATCGGTAAGACTATAAATAAATTAAACAAGCGCTGAAAATAGTCTGCTCTAAATGCGTTTATCAATATCGCTAGCAAGGACAGGATACAGAATTCGCTGAATTCTGTATCCTTTCCTTGCTAGTGTTTTACTCATGAATTTTATAGTTGAAAACAGTCAAAGTTAAGTTTTATGATGATAATAAGTTTATGTAGGGCACGTCAAAAGTCTTGACGTGTTTTGTTTAGTATACTGAACTTCGTCGGGTTGTTTAAAGTTGAAACTCACATGCAGAGAACGTGTGAACTGATCTTAACCACACTCCTTTTCACACGTTCTTTTGAAATTTTAGCTTTTATCTGTTAACCAACCGATGAAGTCCAGTGAACTTTACGAAATATTGTAAATTATTAATAAATTAATCCCACCCACCATTTGTTTTTATTTTAATTATTATGATGACACAAGGTTACTAAAAATTAAAATTTTTATAAGATTGTCCAAATAACATAAGAAGGTATTTTTAGAGATAAATAAAATATTAGTGAAACTATTTATTTTAATTTTGGAAGTGAATTTTTAGCTACATGATCAGAGATGATACGATTAATATAAAACATTAAAATATTTAATAAATAAATTTATTATAACTTTATATTACTTACTTCTTCCTTCCGTCTTATTCCAATTCTCCATGACTTCTTGAATGAAATTTTCTTTTGATGATATATCATCTGGAAGGAAATATACTTAATAACACCAAAAATTTATGTTGTAATATTATTTAAACACAATTCTTATACATTCTATATTGGGCAGTTTTAAATAAGAGTATTTTTAAATAAAGTGAAAGTCAAGGAAAGACATTGACTTGTAAGCTGTGATATATCTTTGTCCAGTTTAAACAAACCTGTCACGAGTGGACACTAATACAAATATATATATAAAAAAAATATTATAATGAAATTTGTATGCTATAATATAACTGAACTTATCGTATATGAGGTTAAAAATCATTGGTCATGTGCTTTTAGGCTGTGTAATGCATTGGTAATCTATCAGAAAATGATTATTTACTGGTTCGTTGAAATTGAAGTAATTTATGGCCTTTAGGTAACTTTAATTTAGGAAGTAATTCCTTTGTTTAGATGGCATTTGTATATTATTTCCAAATAATATATACAGATACATTCATTTCGAGTCAGCTTTGCATTTGGGAAGCCCTGACCGGTTTAAATACAACCGGCCGGCCATCCTGACTGAGGTTTCTCCTGAATTTTTCCTCAGTCACACCAGGTAAATACAGGGATAGCACCTTGAACTTAGGTTATGGTCGACCTTTCCTCCCATCCTTTTAACCGGATCATACAAACCTGAGTCATAGATAACCCAAAGTCATATATAAAATCAAATTAAAAAAAAAAAAAATGAGAAGGTGTTCCTGTCTTTGAGTGCCTGTTCTTTTCAGAAATGTCGTTACCTCTCACCAGCGTTCGGACCAAAGACCTAACGAGACCTAGGTAGCTAAAATACCTTTCATTATTAAAGTTGGAGATATAATGTAGGTTACATTGACAAGGATTCTTAGCAATCATCAGTCCGCATAGACATCGTGAACAAAGTCCGAACATAAGCAAATTTCCTAAGGCTTGATCTGAAGGCAATAAAACTTCGTAAGTAACTCGATATATTAGGTATAAAAAATCTTTATCCAAAATGCTACATTAGTGTTTGAGATAGCAATTCTGACAAACGTTAGCTATTTTAATTCACACACAGACACATGAAAGGTCACCTTGAACTGCTTCAGATTCACAATTCACTTTGACCCAAATTTTGCAAATAAATTAATAAATCTACATAACGATGGATGTAAACATACATAACACATTTAATTAATTTATGATTCATACATAAAAAATAAATATTTTTATTTAATTCTAGTGAAAGAGTGTCATATTTGAGATTAATAAAATTAACAATGCAATCTAAGTGCAATAATGCTTCTTTGTTTCCTGTATATTTCTAGTTCTGTGTACATTTGTTAAATCTTAGGAAATATGTTAAATGTGGAGGGGAATTAAGCTCACCTGGTGTTGGTGCTGCAGACTCCCAAAGTAGATTTAATTTCATCAAGAAATCTTGTTTTGCTATCTCTGGGTCTGTAAGAACAAAGTAGGATACGAAACACTTTATTTATTTATTTCATATATTACCTGGATACAGTAGGCATAATCTTAGACCAGGACAATTAACAAAGCAAATAATATCAGATCAATAATGAAATTATATTAAGGTAACAATGAAAATAATATTTTGATGTTCTGAAGGAGTTTGTTTTAAATATTTTTTTTAACAAACTAATGTTTCTGTAAGCAAAGATCTTGGGATTCTGGAAGACATTTCTGTTCAATGCCAATCATAGAGTTTTTATATTTAAAAAAATGGTTTCTGCTAGTCAGATGTGAAACGCTAATGTAAAATGGCTGGAGTAGATCATTTAATCTAAATTTCACATTTATTATGCTGTACAGGAACTAAATAAATAAAGTTTATGTATTTATTTGCAGTAACACGAGTATTTCAAAGACTTGGCATATTTTTTTTTTCTAGAGTAGAATTCAGTTCTAGTGTTTATTTTAGGAATTTGTTAAAAGAAGGTCAACATCGTTTTTTTGTTTCAAGTTTGGTGTTGCTTGTGATAGATCAGATAAGCAAAACACACTCACCGAGAGGAGGTATAGAGCATAAAAACAGTTTTCGAAAGTCGGTACTACTAGGAATATTCGTAAATCTATGAATGAGACCAAATGTTTTCATAGTTACACAACGTACTCCATAAGTAAGTAATATTAAGTAATGTGAATATTAAGGAGTATTATTCCTTATCAGTATTTGCTTTTGGTTGTTAGTTTAGTTGGGTTTTATTTGTATTGTATACACCAAGTTTCTAGTAGGTTTGAGTTGAGTTACCAAATTGCTCATGTGGTCATATTCCCTGACAAGTGCTATTTTATGCCATAAATAATAAATAACCACATTGTAGAAAATCAGCCTTCTAGTTTTTAATGCCTGCGTAACACTTTTGAATTAGGATTTACTACAATAAAATCGTTTACATTTAGTCTTGTAGAGAAACATCTGATATAAAATGAAACTCATAGTGAATTGTTTTTCTCCTATCTACTGATGATAGCTAAAAAGCCGTAATGTATAATAAATTATCTGTGCTGCGTGTGAATTTGTGCACGTAAATTCCCTGAGGATACTAGGTAAGTACAATTCCTTTCCTGTTGAATTTTGAATTTGCATTTATTTTAAGGCCTTTAGGCAACTATGACTCAGGCCGTATGGATGATGTTCATGGGATGAATTGGTGGAATGAAGAAAGTGGGAGGAAACGAGAGTACCCCGAGAAAACCCACGCGCACGGTGTTTGTCCACCACAAAGTCCACATGACATGAGCAGGGATCGATCCGACGATCCATAGCAAAAGAGGTGATCGCTCTACCAATTGAGCCACCGTGTCCCTATTCCTGTCCTGTCTATTCATATTTAGCCTATAATACCCATTGAGATAGTATATCAATCCACTTCTTTTTTTTTTCTGATCAACATAATATTCATTATTTTTTTTCATTCTTTGCTTTTCTGTTTGTGTGCTTGGAATTTTACTTAGCAGAAATCGCAATAATAATAACATTTTGATTCTATTATAGAATTAGAACTTCCCTTTGGCATAAATTTTACAGGTTTTAGTTTAAAGCTGAAGAATTTGTTATTAAACGCAACTGTTCGTTATTAGTCGCATGGCTTCTAACCGTATTCTAATATCTTGTGAGTCTCTTTCTTATATTCGAAATTTCCAAATAGCAAGAAGAATTGCTCAGACATGTAAACTACTGTATTTTATGCCGTTTAAATCTCAGGCTGAAAAGTTATATCGGAATACAGGGACAGGGAAGAATTTTAGAAGAACTCCAAACATTGCTCACTGCAGAGCAAATACTGATTTTAGGTTCTTTGATTTTCTTTGTCCAATTAGCAGAGCTGAGACTGAAAGAATGCGTTTGAAAAGAATTGCTGGAGAAATGTTTGCTGACCTGGTTAATGAACAGGCTATTAGTTACGTACATGAACTTACCAATAATCGGTACAATGGGACCCGGAGCTAGTTGGAAAAAGAAATTAAATATCTATTGTTATATAAAACTGATTAAATAAAATATAATACTTTTATCTTAAGAGGTTAGTTTCTATCCAACAAACTAATATATTCCTTGCTAAATTTCGACCCCCCCCCCTCTCGAACTTATACGCAATACAGTTGTCAGTTGTTCCATGCTCCTGAAATCTACACACCATACTGTTACAGACACTCTTTGCATCCCTAATTTAAATCTTGAAACATGTACAGTCTCTGTTTTTATTTTTATAAAGAGATGTGTAGCCTCCCCCAAAAGAAGAATAATTGTAATTATCTTTATTATTTCATTCTTCTCTAGTGTGTTACAGCCTAAGAAAATATAAAAACATTGAATTATAATTTTACCTTAAGACGGAAAAGACAGAATAAATATAACGATTCCGTCAGTGATGTGGAAATCATTCTTTGACATTAAAGAACTGAGATACTACACATAACTGTGTAAGCTGCACTGAAAACCTTCAAGAAACGCGTCAACTGACATGAATCTCCTTCTAACCTCAGCACATAGCGGTAAAAGTTTAGACTTGCGTCAATATCTATGATCCGGAATACTCTAACCTATATAGGAACTCATATGACCTTGATGTGTAGGAGTTCCAGCTCGACAACTGAACTTCCAACAGCTTCTTACCTTACCAGATAAGACTGGAACAATTTCACTCTAGACTCGGTTCTCACTTCTCACAGCTTAGATTCTGTAATGCAATTCTATCATCGTCCTTACCGGATTGTAACATCGGGACTTAGAAATTATCCGCTTGATTGGAACTTAGCTGGATAACCCCATATCTCAGATTGCCAATATTACTTCTTTTATCAAAGAACATTGTAGTTGACTCTTAACGATAAATTTTACTTGTAAATAAATTTTTATATTTCTTAAACCAAACTGAACTTATAGTTCGAGTATCTGTAAGTTATCCCCAACTTCGCATCCAACTAATTATCTTACACGGAAATAGCAAGGCAGAAGTTGACTAATTATCCCCTTAGCTGGCGTACCATAGTTTCCAGGAGACCTCTTCATTTCATATGGCACCTTCTTATGATAATCTGTTTATGGGCAAGCTCGAATATGATTTACTGCAAACTCAGCCTTTGACCCCTCTACTCTTGGTAAGATACTTAATTCCATGTTGCCCAGTTCACTTGGTCCATTTCTAACAACAGAGTCACTTTCCTTGACGTAGACATCACTTTACAAAACAACACCCTCACTACTTCCGTTCACATAAAACCTTCCAACCATGTGCAGTATTTACACTAGTCAAGTTCCCACCCCTACCACACCAAGAAAGCGATTCCACCACCTTTGCTGCTGAAACTTACAACCAAAGCCTCCAGGAGGCTCTAGTCAACCGAGGTTACCCATCAAACCTTGTTAACAAACAGATTCGCCGTGCATCCTCAACCCACTCAAACCTCCAACATACCGGCTCTAATCACCCAGTTCCATTCTAAACTAAACAAAATCAAACAAATCTTACACTCTAATTTCCACATTCTCCAATCTGACCCAGACACAAGATCAGTATTCCCCACCAAACCTAGATTAGTTTTTCAACATCAAACTAATCTTAGAAACATCTTAGTCCATACAAATCCTTCCTCGCCACCACCGCAAACCGGCGCCCATGCATGCAAGAGATCCCGATCTAGGACCTGCTCCATTTTGCTGCTTTTCCCACGGTCACTATCAATACTGCTAATGGCCGGTACACTTTAAATCCCAAGGGTACACGTCACATCTCTTATGTTATATACATCCTAATCTGCAAGTTCTGTGATGCCTTTTATGTTGGGGACACTGGTTGTGCTCTTAACATTCGTATTAACAACATTCACACTTCTGCATTAAAAATAAACCTGATGCCCCAGTCTCCTTGCACACCGAGTTCCACAATACCAATTTTGATCAATTTTTCCTGGTTGCATAATCCACATTTTATCCCCTACGACCATCACCTCAATACGCCGTCTGTGGGAGGACGCCTTTATTCATGGTTTTAGCGCGAAAATAAAACCTGGCATCAACCTTCAATAACTAAACCTCTCGTCTCCTCTACACTTTCAACATATTTCCTTCTACGATCCCACCCTGAACTTATATGCTATACAGTTCTAAATTGTTCCAACTACGCGCTATACAGTAGTAAGTTGTTCTCCAAGCTTGATGCGTCGTCCTCTACGTGCCGTCACTGTCTCCTCAATCTTGTGCTTACTCAAAACGTGCACGTCGTTTTCTCTTCTACACATGACTAATTGCATTTGTGGGCACGAAATATTGTAGTGACCTGTATATATTTGTTTATATGTGTGTTCTAATATGGAACATATAGCTGTAAATACATTTCCTTTATTTTTTCATAAATTTACCTTAAATCGCCCTTTCGGCTTTCTTTTGTGCAAGCACATTTTATATTATATATATATATATACAGTATAATAGGTGAAATTTGAAGAGAGAAAACGCACTCAGCACTACACTATATACTATAAAATCATTTATAAATTTCGGCTTCAGCCGTCTTCCGTTGTGCTTCATCCATCAAAACAAAATGTGTTATTGTATCCAGCACAATTTTCAACACATGGCACCTTACCAAAAACCACCTTCTATAAGTACTTGCGCTCTCGCAGAATGTTGTCAATTGTTTGCGCTGTGGACATTCGCCATTTTCAAAATTTTCAAATAGCAAGAATTCCTAAAACATGTAAATTACCGTATTTTATGGTGTTGAAATCTCAGGCTGAAGAGTTATATCGGACAGGAAAGAATTTTACAAGAATACCAAATATTGCTTACTGCAGAGTAAATACTGTTGTAAGGTATTTTTATTTTCTTTGTCCGATCAGCAGAGCTGAGAAATCAGCGGCTCTAATGAAAAAAAATGCATTAAAAAGAATTGATATATGCACATTTGGTTAATGAAGAGGATATTAGTTACGTACATAGAACTTACCAATAATCGGTACGATGGGACCCGGAGCTAGGTTAAAAAGAAAATTACATATCTATTGTTATATAAAATTAATTAAATAAAATATATTATTTCTATCTTAAGAGGTTATTTTCTATTCAACAAACTAATTTATTCCTTGTCAACTTCCGAACTCCCCTCGAACTTACACACAATATAGTTGTCAACTGTTCCAAACTCATGAAATATATTCGCCATATAACAGTCAATTGTTTTTCCAAGCATGATGCCTCGTCTGCTACGTGGTGCCACTAACGTCTTATTCTTTTCTTCAATCAGCACGTGTCCGTCATTTCTTCTCGCGTAAAGGCTTAGAAATTTCGAAGTCCGAATAATCGAAGAAGTCTGTGTTCATTACTGTGCATGTGTGTGTTCTCATATGAAACAAGTAAGTTGTAAAGAAATTCCTGCCTTTTATTGTAAATTTACGTTATATCTATACTATATGTATATATATATATATATATATATATATATATATATATATATATATATATACTAATACAGAGGAAAGCCGGAAGGGCAATTTAAAGAAAATTTATAATAAAAAGTAAGGAAGATACTTACAGCGTATATGTTCCGTAGAAAAATAAACACACAGTCTAATTTTCACATAGTTTCTCGCTATATTTCGATATCAATATCGTAGATTTGCTGTAGAGGAAGAGAGACGCACACACGTGGGTAGAACAAAAGACTAGGACGACAAAATCGACACGTAGCGGACGGTGCATCGTTTGGAGAACAGTTGAATGCTGAATGGCGCGTGGAACAATTGACAACTGTACAGCGTGTATGGTAGTACTGGATACGGCTGTGAAAGAAAAAGTGTTGAAAGTGCAGGGAAAACAGGTCAGAGTTATTGAAGGTTAAATCAAGGATACATTTTCGTGCTCAAACCATGAATAAAAGCCTCTTCCCACAGACAGCGTGTTGAGGTGCTAGTCGTAGGGGGCAAAATGTGGATTATGGCAACCAGGAAAGATAGGTCAAAATTGGTGTTGTGAGGCTCGGTGTGTAAGGAGACTGGGGGATCCGGTGTGTTAATAGTGCAAAAGTGGCGATGGTTATTAACACGAACGTTGAGAGGTTCACCTGTTTCCTCCACATAAAAGGCATCACAAAATTTGCAGGTTAAGATGTACATAACAGAGGTGTGGTATGTACCCTTGGGTTTTTGGGTGTATTGGCCATTAGCAGTATTGATACTGACTATGGGAGAAGTGATGAAAAAGGAGCAGGTTTTACATCTGGGTCTCATGAATGCATGGGCGTCGGTTTGGGGTGGTGGCGAGGATGGATTTGTACGGACTAAGATGTTTCTAAGATTAGGTGGATGTTGGGAAACTAATCTAGGTTTGGTGGGGAATACTGTTCTTGTGTCTGGATCAGATTGGAGAATGTGGTAATAAGAGTGTAGGATTTGTTTGACCTTGGTTAGTTTGGGATGGAACTGGGTGATTAGAGCCGATGGAAAGGGCGCTGGCGGGTTGAGATTTGTGTTGGAGGTTTGAGTGGGTTGAATTTGAGAGGATGCATGGCGAATCTGTTTGGTTACAAGGTTAGGTGGGTAGTCACGGTTGACTAGATCTTCCTGGAGGCGTTGGTTGTAAGTTTCAGTAGCAGAGGTGGTAGAATTCAAGCGCTGTCCTCTGAGTGCAAGGGAGAAAGGAATTCAGCATTTAGCTGTTCTCCAAACGATGGACCGTCCGTTACGTGTCGCTACTGTTGTCCTAGTCTTTTGTTCTATTCACGTGTGTGCGTCTCTTTTCCTCTACAGCAAGTCCACGATATTAATATAAAAATATTGCAAAAAACTATGTGAAAATTAGTGTTGTGTACGTGTGTGTATTTATTTTTCTACGGAACATATACACTATAAGTATGTTTCTTACTTTTTATCATAAGAAAATCACCTTATATATATATATATATATATATATATATATATATATATATATATATTACGACTTTTAAGCAATCATCAGTAGATAGGAGAAAAATAGTTCAATGTACACTCTAATGGACAACACGAAAAGAGAGAGAAACAAAATGGCGGATGTCATTGTAACCAGCAGATTCAACACATAATATCCTTACCAAGACCCACCTTCTATATGTACTTGCGCTCGCTCAAAATGTTGTCAATTAATTTTGATATGGACGTCGGTCATTTTGTTTTTTCTGTCTCTTCCTGTTGTCAACTATGTCTGTTCAGTGAACTATTTTTCTCCTATCTACTGATGATAGCTTAAAAGCAGTAGTGTATCATACATTATATGTGTTAAGCGTGAATTTGTGAACTTGAATTCCCTTAGCATATTATGTAAATACAATTCCTTTCCTGTTTATTCATATTTAACTTATTATAGCCATTAAGTTTAGTGGACCGATCTACTTCTTGTTTTCTGATGAACACAATATTCATTTAAATCTTTCACTCTTTCCTTTTTCTGTTTGTGTTCTTGTAATTTTACCTACCACAAAATTATCATTTTCATTTAATTATAGAATTAGAACTTCTCCTTGGTATAAATTTTACACGTTTCAGCTTAAAGCTGAAGTATTTGTTAATAAGCAGAACTGTTGGTTATTAGTCGCATTGCTTCTAACCATATTCTGATATCTTGTGAGACTCCTTTTCATTTTCGAAATCTCAAAATAGCAAGAATAATTTCTCAGACATATAGATTACAGTGTTTTATGCCGTTTAAATCCCAGGCTGAGGAGTTGTGTCGGAATACAGGGACGGGGACGAATTTTACAAGAACTTCAAACATTGCCCACTGCAGATCATATATTGATGTAAGGTATTTTTATTTTCTTTGTCCGATTACCGTAGCTGAGAAATCGGCTCTACTGGAAGTACGCATCAAAAAAAGAATTGCTTCAAATATGTTTGTACATTTTTTTAATGAACAGGTTACTAGTTACGTAAGTAGAACTTACCAATAACCGGTACGATGGGACCTGGACCTAATTTGAAAAGAAAATGACATATCTATTGTTAAATATAATTGATTAAATAAAATATAACATTTTTATCTTAAAAGGTTAAATACTATTCAACAAAGTAATTTATTTCTTGTCAACAATCGAAATTAAAGTATTTGATCAAACCTTTTTCATTAATTAGCATAGAAGAATTGACAGCCATCGTGACCGGGAATCAAACCGAATTCTTCCAGTTTCCAGTCGGGTGTGCTTTCCATTACAGTATAGCAAACCCAAACGGAATCTGAGATATCCGGGTTCGAGTCCCGATCAAGGGGATGCCAATTTTTCTGTGTTAATTTCAATATTTATAATACAAAACATTTTATTGTGAAAAAGGTATTAACATTTATGTTTTTTACAATAATTTGATGAATTATATCAATTACAATTTTTACATCTTACTTTTGGAATATATTGTTTGACTTCATATACTAGTAACTAAGTAGTTTAGTGCAACCAAAAGATTCAAGATTTGAAATTGGTAATTTACATTTTCAAATTACACATATAAATAAAAAAATCATTTTTTACACAAGAAATCATTGTTGTTATGTTGAAGAAGCCTTCAGGTAGAGGGACGAAAGTGCTTTCGCAGAAATAACTGCAGCTGGTTAAGAGGACAGTTACAATTATTTTTTAAGTTATTATTTTTTTTTATTTGTACAGGGTGGACGACAAAAATTTATTGTCAAAACTCTAAGAATGAAAAGTTCGCATCAAAATAAGGAAAAGAAAATGTCCTTGTAATTTGTGGAATTCCGCTTAGTTTCGGAGTTACAGGCTGCCAAAAGCGTGGGAAAATGAAATTAAGAGCTTGATATTTTCAATACCATTAACAGTAGAACTGCGATGGTGAGGTATCCTCAAAGGCGTCCAACCTTCTCTATCAAAAAAATGCATATTTCGAAATTGTGCGATGATTGCTTAGAGATTCCCCAAAGGAACTAGGGGATTTACAGAAATTCTCTGAAGTAAAGATAGACCGAAATGTGCATGAATTTGACGAATTTCCAGCAGGTAACAATAATTCGGTTAGCCAAGTTGATATACCAAACATTTTCAATTCAGAGTGATTTTTTAAAAATACGTGCTTGCATAACTAACAGGAGTCAGAGCTATTCTCCGAACTGCAATATATTCAACTAACTATTGATTATTTGTTATCAATGAGACAGAATGTCATTGCAAACCTGGATGGCGATGATTAGTCATGTAAACACTTCAGTATCTAGGGAAATAAACGACCGCAGTGGTCAAGTAGTCACAGAGATCATGAGTCACAGCTAGAGTTCCGCGTTTGAGTCTCGGCTGGAAATCAACTTTGTGTAATTTGAAAGCAGAAAACAAAAACTTAATGGAAGCGAGATGGGAAAAGTTTCTTGGTTACTAAAACGACCCATAAATAAAAAGTCTGTAGTTTTTTTTATAGAAATAATGACAAGGGAATGTCAGAGACGTAATAATTATGAATGAAAAAGGAAAGAAATAAGAGACATTTGAATTCAGTTGACATAACGTTCATAATGTCAACCACACATAACGAAGTGTGGTTACGTTTCAAGTTGAAAGTTCAGGGGTTGAGACTTGCAGTAAGAAATTTTAAGCGAAGATTTGTTTGATTCCAAAATAACAGATTCTACATAATTTGGACTTGTTGAAAGAAATGATCATGTGTCGTTGCTTTAAAACAGGTATCCTAAGTTTTATTCTTTAGAACTTGGGACAGGCTGTCATTATTGGGTCGTATAGCGGTGATTTACAGTATAAGCATGCGCATTTTTATGTTAAACGCGTGGAATTAACCGGAATATGGTACTGAACAGAAACACGAACCATTTACAAGGTTGTCCTTTAAATTACATTGCTATGAAGGCAGTTAGTTATCCCTAAGTGCGGAAGAAGTCTGGGAGAGAATTTCCGCCGTCCAACAATTTTCTAAGGGAACGTATGCAGACGAACATATTTCTAGAAAGACACTTAAAAAAATAATTAATTAATTGAACCCACCATTTACTCACTAAAACCTTTATTCTTCTGAACCATGACATAATTAATGTTTTGGTTTGAACATTGCTGCCTATTCAACTCCATTTCATTTCCCTAATCTTCAAAGAATTATTTTACATAATACTCTGTATAAAAATAATAAAAATTTTACATCTGTGTTTTTATGTCTTTCCTACCTTTTTGTGTCACTAATACCGCTCTGTCCTTTTTCTCCCCTACCATGTGAAAACGCTTTTGCGAAACGTTGCCGCTTTTCTACTGTGTTTGTTAAGTTCCTGTACTCCTGTCTTAGTATGTTTCATGTACTTTATCCTCTCTACTGTTAATGACTAAATTTTTCTTCTTGTATTCTAATTTGTGTTGCTATATTTGGATTTTATTTTAACTTAGCTTATATAGTTTCTTATGGTAAAATTAGGCGTGGTCTGTAGCGTGTGTTTGATCAGAATCAAAGCGCTTTTAAGTCAGGATTGAAGAATGTTATTGTTTGAGACATTTTCACGTACTTTATAGCATATCAAAATAATGGGAAAAAACAAACACGGTTACAAGTAGCAAAAATTTTGTTGTTACAATAATACTTCCAGTTTGATAAGTAGAAATGATACAAAAGCGAACAGATTAGAAGCAACCTTTTGCAGGGAATTCCGTAGTAATTTAAGCCCAAGAAAATTGAAAGAAGAGAAGTGTTCATTAAAAGAAATTTTAAGAAATCATTAAAAAAATATCAGCATGAAAAAAGAAATTTTATAAAATCATTAAAAGAAAATTTTCTCAATAAATGAATTTTTAAAAATTATAAAAATCATGACAAAACTATTTATTCATTAAAAGTAATGTTGAAAATCATTAAAACATTTATTCTTTGAGATGTTTCCGTTAAAAGAAATCAATACAAATATGGTTTTATTTATTAAAAAAATGTTCATTCCACAACACTTGACTCTGATTCTCGAAACAGCGCTGTGATAATGATTCGTTTGGTGTCACTTATTTGAAACCACTAACTAATATTATTTAAGTGGTATACTCCTATTCTTTTTATAGTACAAGTGAGAATTTAGAAAGGATAGAGAATTCTGAAAATCGGCTTGGATAAGCAAGCAAATTAGTTTACACTTTACTGTATTTAACTGTAGTTACACGTTCTGGTCATCAAGTAAATATGCTTCATTTTCGAGGCTAATGCGTCGAATTTTCTTTAGTTATGCGTTGTATTAGTAAAAATAGAGACAGAACTGGATTAAAGAGACAGCGGTCTAGAGCCTCCACTGGTTCAGGGCTGCGCCAAAGTTAAATCAGTACCGTAAAATGGGGTGAGTAGAAACAGCTTTGAAAGTTCGAATTTGTCTTGGATTTCTTGGGCCATGGCTTGGGTTGTTTCTATTCACCCCACACATTCGAAAAACGTGACTTTGAACATATGACAATTCCCAGCTCTCAATGTATTGAAATTAAAACCACAAACAGTCCTTACCATTTCATATTGACGTTATAGCTAGTGTTTACATTGTTCTGTACTGTCATATATAGTATATAGCGTTTTACTTACCAGACAAGTTCAGAGTAGGTGCAATATCTTGATAACAACTCGTGATGCATTTACTGCAGGCAACACCAACGGACAATGTTGCAAATGAAACCAAACATTATTTACATGTTCGTTTGCATTGTTGCCATTATAGGGAACATATTAGTTCAATTTTTTTTCAACAGTCGTTTTATATAAAATCACGGTTATCCATGAGTATGAAATTTTGTTTTTATTCACCCCACTGTTTCTACTCACCCCATTTTACGGTAACCTATGTAAATATTAAGCACAGAGGATATAAGGAGCTCCAACAGAGTCAATCGCACAAGCCCCCAATAGCTTAATTCGGTACTTCAGGTTTATTCTTATGTAACGTAATGAATATCTCTCCCCCCGTGTGCACAATTTGACAGCATCAATAATGCTATGCTTTCGAAAGCTCCAGACACTACTGAAGACAATTTAAAGCAAGCTGTTAAAGATATTATTTTATGACTAAAGTTGTAGGAATACTTTCCTAGTATAACTTGAACATTGGAATTGTGGGAAGAAGTAAACATCTGTTGCAAAATATTACGAAGAAGTTGAATTTAATTTTAACTACCTAATCGTTCACATATTTACTTTTTTTTCACCATAATTACCATCAAAATGAAAATTTGCGTTTCCACCAAGCAACCATGAATATAAGCTGTGAACTAGAGTCGTCTCACAATTATTATATGTTATTGTAGCATCTCTGGAACAAGATAATTTGAAGGTAAAATGTATACAAGCGTTTGTCGCTATTCAGAAATGCAAACACACACAATATTATTACATCCCAAGATAGGACATGTGTTGTCTAGGTAGTAAAATTTTCAAATGTTCTTTGTTTCCGAGAAAAAGGGGACACAAAACATGTTTTAAAAATTAACTGGGAAAACTAGACACTTTCAAATATAAATAATCGTATTAGCAGCAGAAATATTCAATT
Organism: Lepisma saccharinum; assembly: GCA_022664845.1. Lineage (NCBI taxonomy): Eukaryota > Metazoa > Arthropoda > Insecta > Zygentoma > Lepismatidae > Lepisma > Lepisma saccharinum. Next base: position 59,162 of record JAGDQP010000035.1, read on the forward strand.
TCGACAAACTAGTGTAATAAGTTGTAGCCAAGATATAGAGGAAAGACAGAAGCTTCCTATTTTCTTTTTGGACAAAGACTTTTACATCTCCCCTTAATGTAATTGTATCTGATACTTGAGTCAAATTAAAAACAATCTTCCCAAGATGGCTCGAAAAACAATATACTATTTATATTAGAGTAACTATCACATATTCGGAAAATAATTACCTGGAACGTGTCCTATGTTTAATTTACTTAGAATATTTCTAATGGCTGTCTTGATCTCTTCTATATCTGTAATAAATTAGTGAATACAAGTTAAAATACTGTTTGGATAATAAGTGATTAAAAAAAATGTAATATTGAGTGTTTTTGAGTGCATATCTGGTACCACGACCCTATTACCTCGACATAATTTTTCAAAGTAAAATTTTGTAGCCACAACCCAGTGCATCCAGAAACAATATATCTGCTAGAAAGACTCATGGACTGATATCAAGCGTAGTTCCTCCGTTGCTGGAGCAATGCCCTCCGACGACTACCGGAAACGTCTAGCACGCAACTCTTGTTTGATAGGATTGTCATGTCTCATCCTCTATACTTCCCCGATTTCGCTCACTGCGATTTTGTCTTTGTTCCGTCATTTTCTCTGTGCGGGAGAAGTTTCCGGCCCGAGGAGGGGGTTATCATAAAAGTAAAGGAGCCTTACCGTTAATTCCACCCAATGCATTCCAAGAATCAGGAATCTGGTGGCATCTCGGCCTCAGACCGGAATACGCTGGGGGAAAGGATGTTGGAACGGAGTCGAGAACACCCTAGTTAGTAGGTACCATTTCAGCATTTTCCCGGTGCGACTGAGAAGAAACCTTGAAAAACCTCATTCAGGACGGACGGTCACTGGCACTCTTCCCACGTACTTGCAATTGGTAAGCCAACTTTATATGAACTGATAATCTCGGGGATCGAGGAGTCCTTCCAGGACTAGCAGCACTGCATTGTAGCGCAAGAACATTATTTTGAAAATGCATGTGCGTAACGCGAACGTGGCACCAGGTATAAGCTCAAAAGCACCTAGAACATATTGACTCTAGGAAAAGAAGTATATGTCCCATTATCTGTTATAAGTGTAACATCAGGACAAGTTCTACTAATTATTTAACTTTGTTTTTCAAAATGCTTATATTAACGATGTTCTGAAGTGATTTTATAATATTCTTTGTAATTTTATCTCCTGGATTTTATGTTTGAGAAAATGGTCTTTAAAAAATGTGACGTGTATCACATTTTCATAGAATTACCCATGTAGAATGTTTTGAGTCCAGTCAATCGTAATAATTTATACATTAAACAATTCTAAACACACATATTCATCATTTCAAGTTTAAGACATTAAGAGAAAGCAAGAACACTGAAGAATTTCTTTTCCGTTTGATGACGCATTTTCAATGCTTAACATACAAATTTTGGATAATATTTAGCAAAATGCGTAATCAAAATATTATTTATAGTTAATAACCAAACTATGAATAAACAAGCTGAAAAGGTCACTTTACATACATAGGAGTTTCAGAAACTAAATATAATCTTGGACAGATTTTCATTTTGATAATTCGTCATTCAATTATTTTTTTTTTGCATTTTAATATTTTGGTAGGTTTTTAAGTAAATTATAAACCATACAACTTTCCGAAATTTCTTACCATCCTTATACGAGGAAAGTATTTGGTTAAAAGTCTACATTTTAGTTGTAGAAACCTGCTCAATGATGATGAGCATGCCATCACTGTCCAAACTTTTGTCAAGATTAGATAAGCTATTTTGGGTAATATGTGCTAAGAGATGCGAAATAACACCTTAAGGAGCTCGGCTTACTTCGCTCCAATGGACTTCTTTTGTTCTTTTCGTCCCATTGGTTTGATATATCACGATAAACTCTGAAATTACGACACTGTTGGTCGATCATGAGAAGGCACACCATAGAAATATATTTCGTACTACAGACTGTTATTGTCATTAATATGTATTTTTCCTCAGTATAAGGACTTACTGAGAGCAGTGAGAAAAACAGTGAGCAGTGTTTCGTTTTATATCTTTTATAATTAAACACATCTAGTTGCAACGTTCCTCAATCTTTTTTTTTTAGTTTGACAGTGCTCTCCGTGAAGGTTCGAAACATCAGTTTTTATAACTACACATCTACGCAGGATTGAAATCAATAAAAAAAATCTAATTGTTCTATTTCGTTGTCGATACTAACGGTATCTCATGTACCTCCTTCATGTCATATTTGGAATCGTTAAATGAATTTTGAAACGCAGAAATATTGTCACACTTACTTGTTCCAATTGCTGTTTGTGATAACACTCCCATCATTTCCTGAATAAAATTTGGTTTGGCTAAAGGATTTTCTGAAAACAGAATTGAAAGTAGATATAAATTCGTTCATATCACTACAGTATTTCATGTAAAAATATTTATAAACGCTTAAGACAAATTTTATCTTTTAATTTTGCTTTTACATATAAATTCAAGACCGTTTGCAAAATAAATATTTGATATAATTAACCTTTAAGCGGTCACCGCGGGTCACAGTGACCCTGCCTAGCTTTATTTATGTTTTCCAGTCGAACGGATGAACATAACCGCTTTATGTTACTGATACCCTTTCTGACTCACTCCCTTCATGCTTGCCTATCAACAATTCTCCAGTTGTCTTGAAGTATTTAGGCAGGATGGGTATCTGTGGGTCGCTTTGACCAGCGGTTATCGTTTTTATCTGTGGAATTTGGCTTGAAACTATTTCTCTTCTGTAACTTTTAAAAAATATTCTTTAGCCTATTTATATTATATGTTTCTTCACGATGTCATTACTTTTATAAATAAGAGCAGGTAACTCTTTTTTTTTTAGGTTATCATCTAAAAACCAGCTTTAACACATAATTACGTGTTTTAGTAATAAAAATATAACTTATAAATGTTTCAATATCATTTCTGAAAACATGGAAAGCTAATCTGCAAGAACTATTTGAATACATTGTAGTTTATTCTGTAAAGGCAGAATTTTCCAGAAACACACAAAATAAATATTCTTAATATTAAAGGGTGAAAAATATGTGACTTGACCAGGGATCGAACCCTGGACCTTTGGGTAACCGTCCCAATGTGCTATCCACTGCGCAGTGCTTAGCACATTAGGACGGTTACCCAAAGGTCCATTGTTCTATCCTCGGTCAAGTAAAATATTTTTCACTCTTTCATATTAATAATATCTTCACCTACAGAGTCTCGGTGTTTAAAAATCGGAAGTTTCTTCGATGCCAATTTTGAAACACAAAATATTATTTACAATAAAAAAAAATATCATTTGGTTGCTAAAGTCTTTTATATAATTTTATCGTTCTTCGACTATTATAATAAGATATATTTCATGAAAAACTATTATTTAACCAAACTTAAAATAGTAAAATCAAAAGAGAGGTAACGAAATTACTCGCGTCATACAGACCACTTCAAGGTGCCTTCACAACGCGACCAGTGCTGGATTAAGTTTACAATAATGAATATTTAAGTTGTACGCTTTAAATGCGAGCATGGTTTGGAAATATAATCTATATTTGTATCGTTGTCGATAATTTTAAGTTTATTCTCACAGGCGTTGAACAAAATTTCAAAATGATTGATGCCCACATCAGATAATTGATGTAATTGAGTTCTCCATATAACGTAATGTAAGTAAGTACTGTATGACAGCATGTATAAATCACCACTATTATGCAAAAAGTACTGTATTTCGAAGTACTGTCTATTTGATGCAAAGTCACGGCCTAAACGTGTTTCCAATTTTCGGAGCAGTCGTGAAACTCTTGCTAAGTGATACCTTTTAATGGCTCCCTCGTTTTTCTGTTGATCTCTAGCACATCTGCTAAACATTTTCTTTTGAGGGTTTATTTCATGTGAGGGGATGGAACACAGTCACTCGGAGCAAGGTCGAATGAATATGGCTGGTGCAAAAGCTGTATAATATTGTTTTCTGTTAAAAATGTTTGTTTCACAATCAAGGATTTGTGTGCTGGTGAGGCACGAATTTTCCTGCAACTCTTTTCATTTGCAATTCCTTACTCAAAGTCCGTTGGTAGGAACTCCAAAGCACACAAAACAAATCAACAAGTTCGTCAATATTTCCACGACGGACTTCCGTAATCAGTCCACGAAATCTGGCGATATTTTCTTCCGTTCGGGAGGTCGAGGATCGCCCTGAGCGAGGTTGGTCTTCAAGTGACATCGAAGCTGGAAAACAACTTGTAAAGTTTTGTTTTTTCCAGAGCAATTTTATTGTAAACCGTTTCAAGAATTACAGCTGTTTCCCCAAGCAGAAAACAATTTCATAGACTCACGCGTGGTATACACTTTTCAGTCATCACAAAAATCACCAAACAAGCGAGAGATGGTTAACAAAAAATTTACTACGTGACACCACGACTTCACTTGACAACGCTGGTCGGTAGATTGATGCAGAAGGGTCCCAGAAAGAGGCATCTAGAGTCAGAAGCATGTACTACAACGGAGAAAACGATTTCAGTTTCTTTTGGGTCCCCTCTCGCATACAGAACGGGGCACATTTTTCCTTGTTTTGTAAAAATTAGTAAAATGTCACTTATCCCTTTTTTGTGAAATGGTGACGAATACTATTTTTTTAAATATATATATATATACTTACTTTGACCAAATATACTTCCATCCCACAAATTCTGTATGCTAGCTTGGTATTGTTGCTCCGCGGTTCCAGGCTCTGCAATAAATATAATTCAATCATTAATCTTCTAGTTGAATGCTAACTAAGGGAGACAAAAAAACGTACTCAAAATATTTAACATATCCATAGTTTTTGACACGAAACTGCCACGGGAAATATTGCAATAGAAGGGCAAAATAACCCTTAATAAAAGTTTAACATACTGTTTGTAATAACTTGTTTCCAAGTTACAAATAAGATTTATATATTGTCTCTGAAATGTTATCTATCATCATATTCCTTATACATGAAAAAAAGAACTGGTTTTCAATGAAATTTTTATTACCCTGTTATATCTTTCACAGATTGATATGGAAATCATTTTAATCCACATATTTCAAAGATATTTGAAACCTTTTTCTAGGGGTGTTACAATAATATGAGTGGTTACATGTTATCTTGAGATAAAGTATCCATGGATTTGCTCTCCAATTGGGTACATTCACTTTAATGGTTCGGTACCCACCTGTCACTTGTTTCTGCTCTCAAAATTACCTTAATTCGATGGACGATAGTGGGAAACTATCGTCAATTCGCCCTGCTCATATATTTTTTGCACAAGACAAAGTTTTCAGAAAATAATACTTCTCTTCTCTATGCGATTCACAAAATATAGCTTGAACGTACTCAAACAGATCTATTTGATGGAGATTAATGATGGAGAGTTGGATTTTTAAAAATGTTATGATTTATGTACTGGACAGGCGTTGTTAGCTCCTAACAAGCCATCCATACTAAACATTAAAGCAATGATAATTAAACTAACGAAAAAAACTTACTCAAATATCTTAGTAAATAAAAAAATATTACTCAAGGTAGTATACTATGCTCTTAAAATAACACTAATCATTATTATTAAACATTGTACAAATACAACCAAAATTTATACTCTGAAAAAAATATTGATATTTAAAATTTATCATACCTCTTGGCCTCAAGGTGACAGCCGAGACAAGAGCAGAAGCCAAATTATTTATTAAAGTATCAGGTTGAGCAGTTTCTGAAATTTAAATTTAAAAATAAATCTTAGAAAATTATATATAATCTAATTAAATTTTGTTCACTTTAGTTGCAGCTAAAATTGAAATTACTAATGTGTTCTTAGTCATGCTGTAAATAAACTTTTAAATTTAATAATTCAAATTCGGAAATCGCATTTCTATTTATTGTCGCATCAGAGAATACACTATACATGATATTTAGAGAGGGAAACAAACATGATATTTAGAGAGGTACCGGCTTTTTAGTTCACAATTAGCGCACGAAGAAATAGAAATTACAATTAGAAATATTCTGCGTTATCCTCGAAAGTAGAAAAATCAACGATTCATATGCTTGGCAACATTTAATCATAAGATAAAAATCCCAGAAATAACACTGCCGTCCCCATCTGTCTTTGTCCCCGATTTTCAGAAAATGTAAATGAAATTTATGCGTCAACCTGTAAGAAATATTTTACCAGCCAATTCCAGTCCCATGGGAAGAATACGTACTCGACAACTACTGGTTGCCAAATCTCAAAGGCAACTAACTTTCTACACAATAACCTAAAATTGGTTACTGTATTATTATTGTGTCTCCTGGGAAGAAATGTCCCTAATTTTTTCATGAACTACATGCGATGTACAGAGGAAAAGTCGAAAATGAAAATTAAGTCCTTTCAGGTAATGTTAGTAGTTAAACAAGCTCTAATATACCGTATGAAACTTTCAGTAAAGAACTTGAAGACAACCTTGACTTTACTAATGAAAATCTATTCCAATGAGAAATAACAGATGAATAAAAGATCATATAATCAATATTGGTATCTAGAAATTACTTTTTAGTGAATTTCACCAAACTTCGTTAAATTTTAACGAATCGCCAGGTAACGAATTCAATTGGTGGGTTCCATTAATCATCGTTAGATTTTTTAAAGAATCATTAAATAATTTTAAACACTTTAAAATTCATTAAGTTCGTTAATTAACAATTCGTTAAATTCTTAACGAAAGTTGGTTAAATCCAGCAAA